>JAPYYT010000981.1:0-33816 GCA_030522565.1 Ceratosolen corneri
GGGGAAGCCGGGTGGGTGGCGCGAGGGGGGAAAGAGTGAGGGGGGGATGGAAGGCCGCGGCATCGGGGAGGAGAAGGAAGGAGCCTCTCAGTCGGCAGCATCCCAGTATTCCCAGTGCTTGGCGCGCGGTCCTCTATAAGCCAGCAGCGTCTCCGCGAGTCTCACTCTCGCTCTCTTTGTTCGGAGGTAAGACACCGGCGTCCTCCAAGTGCGTGTGACTGTTATGCGTGTGCGTGTGACTCTCCCTGTCTCTCGCTCCCTTGCC
Organism: Ceratosolen corneri; assembly: GCA_030522565.1. Taxonomy (NCBI): domain Eukaryota; kingdom Metazoa; phylum Arthropoda; class Insecta; order Hymenoptera; family Agaonidae; genus Ceratosolen; species Ceratosolen corneri. Next base: position 266 of record JAPYYT010000981.1, read on the forward strand.
ACGTATGTACGTCCAAGTCTCCCTTCCAATGCCTCAACGCTTCCCTGCCTTCTTGTCGAAAAAGTCGGTGCCTCGCTCTTGCCCCGGGGTTCGTCGACCCGAATGCACAGCCGCCGCCGCCGCCACCGCCGCCACCGCCACCACCACCGCCGCCGTCGCCGTCGCCACCACCACTAACACCGCCACCGCCACTGCCGCCGCTACTATCGTCGTGAGATTTATTTACCTCGACGCGAGTATCGCGAACCCGCCAAAATCTCGTACCTCCACTACGCGCTACGTAGCAAACAAACAGCCCGCCGTGATGCTACTCGATGCTCACGTGCTTGACCTCTGACAATCAGGCGGGCGTTCTCGCGAGTTGCAGGGCCACTTAACGGAGCGACGTCCCATCGAGTGGTCGCGCTACATTAGGTATATAATAGGCGCGACCTGGCAGTCTCACAAATCCAGCCGATTTTGTGAGGTCGGCCCGACCAACCCTCCCCTTCCAGCAAAATCAGTCGCCACCTTTCCTCGTCCCCTGACCCGCGACATCGATAAAAGGTATAAAAGGCCAAGCAATAAAAGGTAGCTGCTCGTCAATGCGGAAGATTGAACGGTGCATCGTTCCATTCAATCGGTCGGGGCTCGGTGCAATTGGCGCCGCGTCAAAGGCACTCGAGAATGTCGCAGCGTCGCAGCTCGAACGAGGGGATCGCGGTCGCAGAGCCAAGTGTGCGCCGAAAAGTGAGAAAGGCTCGGGGTGCAACCGGCGAGCTTCTCCTCTTGCCCCCCCCCCCCCAGCCACGAATCGTGGAGGCTGCAAAAGCTCGAGTTTTCGCGCTCCCGTGCGCCTGCATTTTTCCGGCGGTGCGTGACGTAGGTGGAGGAGCCACGAGGTCGTGGCTCGGGTGTCAACTGCGTGTGAGACACTGGATATGCGATGTGCGCTCGGGCAGTGTCTTGGGCCATTCGGGGATTTCGTCGACCGGCGCCGCGCACACTGCACCAAGCACAATAAGTGCGAGTCGATAGTAGAAGTGTAATTGGGAGGATGAGGCGCTGGGCGAGCGAGTGCGTGGGATGAGGGAGAGCGACACACTCGTGCCGCCGGCGTCTGCAGCCCGGCCAATAAGGTAATGGCGGGAGAAAATTGGGACTCCTGGGATGTCCAATTGGGAAATGAAGTACGGGGCGTTTGTGGGTAGTAGGAACGAGCAATTGGAGCGTAGTCGGGCGTGATTGGTAGCCCATCCACTTCCACGTGTATGTGCGTGCGATATAGTGGCACAGCGGATTGAAGATAATGTGAATTTTGGGAATGAAATAGATGCTGATGGCGGATAAAGGCCAGAATAAGGGAATTGAGTGAATGCGAGTTGGAGGAAGCTAGTCTGGATTATTCTGGGCAGAGTTGATGATGTGGAAGCTGAGCGATGGCAATTAAAATTATAGAGCCTGTAAAGTGAAATTTGCGAGAAGCAATATGTCGTTGACATGTACGTTAAATTGTTTGATGCTCTCTCTCTCTCTCTCTCTCTCTCTCTAATGTGTTTTTATTGTTAGGAAGTTGCGCGGGGATCGGGTGGGAATGTTACAGACGCAATTAACGTCGATGCTCGAGCATCAAAATAACATTTTCAAGCTAATAATATCCGTCGTATTGCAAATTATGCCCTGGCCATTTGTAAATTAATCGTTACCGTCTATCCGCGAAGCTAATGCGCCCCTTAATGACCATCGGCTTATAACGTTTAATCATTCTGTTTCCAATTCTAGTAGATTTGCCCGTCTTTTCATTTTAATAATTCTCCGCGTTTCATAATGCTGGCATTTATTAATGTGTGGAAATATTGATATATGAAATAAATTCACGTTTAACATGCAAATGACGAGAGAGGTCGAAAGTGGCAAATAAATCATAAATTCCTTATTGTCGAACAATGTGCTGAAATAAACGATAATTGTTTTTAAGGCAAGAATTGTACGTAAAAATTTACATATCCAATAGATTGCGAATATTGCTTATTCGAATGCTTACCATAATAAATGTTTAATAACATCGGCCAGTGTAAATAAGACAGCTTTAAATATGTTTATGTAGTTGAAATTCAATGCCATCGTGCACTTTCAGTCTGCACGTGCTCCAGACTCTTTTTTCAACCAAACTGCATTAAATTATTACATCGAATGGCGTAATTTTGAGATACGCGCACTTACGGTATAACAGCGCAGAAAACTGGGAATAACTTGAGGCGCATTAAACGTCAATCAGTGGAATATGAGTAAGGAAGTTAATTAACAGTATTAATTTATTCGGACTATAATTGATTTTCGGCCTTTACAAATGAATTGAGAGAAATGCTGACAATTAACAACACGCGTTTATATAAAGTTAAAATCATTGATTATTGGTTAATAATCTTACGACCGTCTTCGTCGTAATTTCGATTCTAAATTAATGCTTAAAAAAAAGCATTACTGGCTATTGTTAAATACATTTATCGCTTGTGATTTTTCGCTTGTGATCGCTGTATGACGACTTGTTCTTTTAAAATAATGCTTTTATAATAGTAGTCTATCGAGACAGTAAACGACAACGTTGAAATGATCGAGTAATATAAACTAAAAGTTGTCCTATTGATTACGTGCAAACGTTTCTCGGGAGCCTCCGCTTCATTGAGAAAAGCGAAAGTCTTCGTTTTCACAGACTTTAACAGCGAATGGGCGTCGAAAGTATGTGATTTGCAAGTGCTTATAAAAAAAAAAAACTTCAAATAATAAGGAAAAAACGGGACAAGTCAAATAGCCCTAGCCAATTAGCCAAAGGGAAATATTGTGAATGCCGACGAATAAGTACACAGCTAATATCTGCGCATAATATGGCTTAGTTAATTGGCGGTCTAGAGGATTGGACGCATGGAATGGAAGCATCGTCGGGCGTCCAGCACGGAGTTTGCTCTCGGAAAGACGCGGAAGTTGCTCTCGGCGAAGGTATCTCATCTGAAGTACGTCGGGCAATTCGTGGTGGCGCATCGGAATGAGCGAGGTCGAGTCGGCGGATGCGCCTAGTGCCGACGTTAATGCGGGGGAGTCCGCTCGTGCCCGTGACGTGCGAGCTTCAACAGTTAGCATCAACAGCCTCAGCAGTGGCGGCTAGTCGCCCTTTTCAACCAGAAGGTATCTCAACCACCCCCGGGCGGGTGTCGAGAGTGTGTCGAGCCGACGCACTGATGCGGCCACAGCTTCTCCAGCCCTTCCTATTGCGCAATCCCGGCCCTAGCACTCTAGCCTCCAACTTGACGTCGCATTTGTTCAGCGGGTGGGTGTGCGGAGCTGCGAATGCGGCGCTCACCTCTCTTTCTTACTTCGCATCTTCTTTATCGCGACCTCCCCTGCACTTCACGAAGCTGCCCTATTAGCCGCTTATTATATCGAATGTCGTCCTTGTGTGCGTGCGTCATCTCGGGCTGCGGGAGGCTCGCGTATTATAATAAAAATGCTCGATTTTATTTGAGCGCGCCGTTACCGAGCTCGGACGAGGGGATATCGATACTTTATATTTAGCTCTTTGCTTTACTCCCGGTGATAGTTATCGCGTCACCTCGGCATCGCGCCTCCCACACTATAAAACCTCTGTCCCGTAAGATATTCACTGTAGTGAATTGGCCGGGCGGTATTACGGGGATGTATTGGCAACACGAGGTTGCGTGCCGCGTGCAAATTGAAAACAGTGTCTGCGAATTTATATTTCATGCGCAGGTCGCGCGAGCATACTTGCCTCGAGAACGCTTAATGGAGACACCGGAGTCGGAGGTAATTTGGTTCGTTACACATTGACCTTAGTGGGACAATGGGGAATAGGGAAGAAGAATAGCTGTGACGCAACCACTTGACATATTCTCGCTTCATAAAGGCTTTCCTCGTCCGTCGCAATCGTCGGGGCTTTGACGAAAGACAAACGATTACATACATACTCGCAACATTCTTTTCTTTGCTTCTCGCTCTCGCTCTCGCTCTCGCTCTCTCTCTTCCTCGCTCTCGCTCTCTCTCTTCCTCGCTCTCGCTCTCTCTCTTCCTCGCTCTCGCTCTTCCTCGCTCTCGCTCTTCCTCGCTCTCGCTCTCAATCAAGACTTTGCATGCTTAGCGCGAGCTCGAAAATTTATCCTTTCATTATTGTTAAATGTTACCAACGAAAGTACACATTTCATGCGCCGTTAGTTGTCAAATTGGCAAATATACAAATTTCTTATTGTAAATACTTGTGTGTGGCATTGGTAACAATCAATTGACGTAAAAAGTAATTATCGCTCGCACGTAACGACATGTGAATGTTAAGACAAAAGGACAAAACAGAGACAAATGACAATTGAATAAAAAATGATCTTTCTAGGCATTATGTATTTATTCCAGAAACTATTTTAACCAAATGTAATGGCACTTGTATGCAGCGGAAAGCAACTTACTTAGCTTTTTAAAATGACGTTTTATTCTCCTACAAGACAGTCCTACGATGTAATAAACAATGCTTTTATGTATTTATTTGCTTTCATTTTGTAGTCACTTAACAGATTTTCCTTTTAACGATATGACGTTCATATATACGTGCACATATACGTGCAGGCATATGTTAATATTCTCTTACAAATGACGCTTTACAAAATATTAACGTGCACGTTGTCCGTGAGATTTTCAATTTCTTTGAAAAACACAACTTGAAACTTTATTCAACTTCTTAACCTATCCGAAATTTATAAGCCACTTTAAAGAATACCGACCAAAAGAAAAACAAGAAAAAACAAAACAGTTATATATACATATATATATATATATATATATATAGTGACTTACTTATGCCGTGTAAACGAAAAATAAGGAAAGCTACATCAATTCGACGTAAAGTGAATTACCGGCCGCAGTTTGGGCAGTTTGTGCTAAAATGTGTGGGTTACAGCAGCACATGTAGGCCTTATAACGAAAAGTACGCGTTCGAAGGAAAGAATATCTTGGGTCATTATCGTTTGAATAACTCCTGCACAAGACTTTTCAAACTTTGAAATATAAAGGCATGACTGTTTGACCCGAGCAGTCCAGTCCCGTTCACGGCTTTCACCCAGGATATTCCAATTCCACAAATTCCAACTCGTTGCACACTCTCACGAATAATAATAAAATCTTTGGTTCCCATTCTCATTTTAACACGGACTCTCGGACACATACATCACTTCCCGCAGAGAGTAATGATACGAATGGCCTTCCAATTTCTCGACAAAATTAACACAAGTATCGGCATGCACCGAACAAAACCATAACGAAACTCCAAATCATTGACGAGGTTGCTATATTTTATCGGCCCTATACCATCCACGCGTTCCTTAACAATACTCGTGATAATTTTTGATTGCGAACCCTCGGGAAAATAAGTCACATAGAGCCTAATCGAGAGCATAGGAACACTTGTCTCGTGCGTGATGAAAGGAGTGGCGGAACAAAGCCTGGCGACTCAATTAATAACGAGTGAAGTTGAGCTGCGTCTGCAGGTGAAACGTTTGCGCGAGTATTTTACAAAAGGTTGTTTTTTCTCTTCTTTTATCGACTGTAACCTGACTGACGCTACGACTGGCGGCCCGTACCTACGAAATCTTAACTGCTTCTGCAAATGTTTTAGCATACGCGCTAACACATATATAAAATAGTCCATGCAAACGGACCGACTTGCCTATGTCGAGTCGACGTTTCTAAAATCAACGTCGCTTCGCTTGTTCGGGAAGCCTTTGTCACCAAATAACGAACATAAGTGTACCTTTGCCGTTAGGTGATTTCTATCCAGTTTTACGGTGAACGATTCTAAAGGATTTTGACTCTCTGCTCTCCTTACGATTCGACAATTCATTCAATTTAATGCTGCTTTTAGTGTCATAATATAATCTAGAAAGGCTTGGAAGAGCGTTTTTCCTCGTGTCTAGAAAATAAAGCCGACTACAAAGAGGAACTCCACTTGTTTTCATATATAATTTATTAAGTCAGTTTAACCAAGATTTCTTTTGTGGAGGAATTTGAAAAAAATTTTTTCAGCCGTTTAAATTGCTCACGGCTTGCTTATTAAAGCAAACATTTTATTTATGCGTTAGAATTGGTCTGCAATTGAAAAGTATTAGAAATAGAAGTAATAATTATACTAAACCTCTCTCTCTCTATATATATATATATAACTTAAAAGCTTCTACATTTTATGAGTTGAAACTGTTAAATACCATTGATTACTTTGAGGCGTAAAAACAGCATAAAAGTAAGTTTATTATTGAAATTGATGTTATCAACTACACACGGTACAATTATCCATTTATTCAATTTTACGATAATACTGGCTTACTGACATTTCTGAAATCATTGCTCATATGAAAGTAGAAAATAAGAAAAGCCAAACTTGATTTTCACTCAATTTTTACAGCGTCTTAGTCACAAAGACTAACTTTTATAAGAAACCCTAAACACAAATTACGACATATATATTCGCTAATAAAACTGCATTATTGCCCTTTCTCTTCTCCCAAACAATTATTTAAGATTAAAGTGACGTAGCGGAACTCGACGTTTCACGCACAATGAAATGCGCCCGAATTCCCTTCGAGCCAAGGAGAATTATGGAATGTAAAGCGAACCGTTTAAAGTAGAAAATAGAGTGGCGAAGAGACCTTCGAGGCCGACATGTTCAACAAACTTAACGAGCATTCCTTCAGCAGCATTTCAAAGGCAAAGCGAAAAGTATTAATTGCTGCAAGCGATTGGGCACACACTTACACATTCGTGCCGGACTCGCGGACTTTCGGGATTATCGCGGAAAGGACGCTGAACGAGCCGATTAGCCTTATCGGAGCGACTCTCGGTCAAAGGTGCGCTACTCGCGTGCTTCGCCCCTTGCAGCCGTTTCCCCAGGTCGATAATAGTGGCTCTCGATTGGGCTCGTTAAGCGCGGAATCGCCGGGGCGTCCCGTGCAGCCGCAAACGCGAGCTTCTGCCCGACATTTTTAGCCAACGACGTCGCCCATCCTCCCCCTCGCCCTTCCACCCAATCGTCCAATTTCTCACTGCAGCAAAGGTCGACAATGGCGCTTCTGACCGCGAACAAGGAAACGCATTATGTCGGCCCCTCCAAGCACGACTGGGCCTCAGTCAGTTGAGCGCATTGCGCTGGTCCGCTTATTTACACGCGAAGGTAATAATCAGTTAATCGTTAGTTTGTTTGGTTAGCTATTATTCGCTCTGCTATTCGATCGTGAAAATTGCGCAGTGCCGAGGCAGTTGATTTCGAGGCGTTTTTTACACTTTATCGTGGTACTGCTCGGTAACGTAAACAATATAAACGATATAAACATCTTTAACCGAATGCCATTTGCGTTATGCGCATCGCGCGCATACTTCGTCATATTATACGCCTCAGACGTAAAGCGAAGCACATTCCCGTGCCTCGACGGTTTCTCCAAATATCCGTACGAAATTGGCCCAACACGATTCGTCACATAAGCTGCGAATTAATAATACAATGCCATCTCTTCATTGACAATTATTCGTGTAAATATAAAGTTTTCGGTGGAACGACGGAGAATCCTCGTCCGAGTGCAGTGGCGCGCCCCATGAAACGAAACTCCAGAAGCAGCCACAGTCAGTCGTAGGAAATAAAAGAAAGTCAAGGAAGCCAAGTCCCGCCGATCCAACGCATCAGCCTTATCAGCTGTATAATCATTGGCATTTGTGGACGAGTAGTAAGCATTCGCGGAGCTCGACCGACGGCGCTTCAACGCGCGCATGCAAACGATTCGCGTGACACAAGCATCGCTCCGGCCTGCCACTCGGACGGATTTCCGCGTTTTCCATTGTAAATGTGCGTGGGGTGTCGCGGGTAGGTGGCCCCCGGCTCGCCGAGAAGTGGCGATTGCGCGCGCACTCCCTCCGCTCCCCCTTAATGCCGTGCCATTATTTTCAAAGCCGCCGCTCGCGTGCAATCGGATGGCCGAGTCGTCGGCGAGCGCTCGGCTTCGGAGCTCTGACTACGAGGGAGAGCCGCCTCCTGCCGCCAAGTCCTCTCGAAAGTTCGTGTATTGCCGCTGGGTCGAGTGGGGCGGTGCGCGGTGAGGGAAGGGGGATGGGTAAGAGGCCGTGCTGGTTAATATTCATTGGCCCCGGGTTCGTAACGAGGCTGGGAGCGCCGATCTCGGCTGGGAAAGCACGACTCTCCTGTCGATGAACGAGGTATCTCTCTTATTAAAGCTTAAGCTCTCGATCACGCTGCTCAACCCCCCCCCGGCCCCCGCCCTCCACACACACACGCTCCTGCACTTTCCTCTCTCGAGAATCCAGGTTCTGTGGCGGAGTTTGCGGGAGCCTCGTAAGATTATTTTGCTCGGACTTGCTCGGCTCTGGCCTTATTTAATTATGCTGGATAAATTCGTGATTGCGTTGATTATTTGGGTGTCCGGTGCAATACTGGCTAGGTTGGTGCAATTGGCGGTAGTAGGCGATTCGGTCACCTGCGCTTCTTTTAATCGATGAGAAACGTGAAAACGCAGGCTATTAATAAAGCACTTGTCCTCTCTAACGAATCGCGGGAATCCGAGAAGAGACTGTTTGTATTATTCTTGAATTTGAATAGAATTAAGTGGCTGTAAAAGTGAGTCTGTCATTTTGTACGTTGAAGATTATTCTTGCTCCCGTTTTCGAACTCGCGGTAAAAGTTTATTGCCGATTGTCAATCTATTAGCCGATAATAATGTTCGGTAATTGTGCGATAAAACCGAAGGAGAATCATCTGTACGTGCGTAACTCGCCAAGCTTTCTCAAGACCTTTACGGCATTATCATTCGAGACAATGCCATTTAAATCAGCATCAATTATCTAATTTACCAAATAAGATGTTGTAAGTAGGAACGTGCGCATCAGCTACATTGCTTACTACCTAAGCACTGCTCTTAATTACTGCAGCGGATAATTCATTATTACACACACACACACATATATGTATATATATATATATATATAGGTATGCACGTATATCTTTTACACTTATTTTTTTTTATCGCATTCCGTACGTTTTGACCTTATCTTTCAATTCGCGTGTGAGCTTAGCAAAGAATTTTAATCGAGTCATTTAGAAACATTGCGCATGACAAGCAATTATCATTTGTCAGGAGAGCCTTTAAATCGCACTCCACTTTCAAGGTTTTCCTTTCCTTATAATTATTCGCATCGGTTCTTTACTTCCTACTTAATATTTCCATAAATATAATTTTCATATTTTTTTTCTACCATAAACAAAGTCTTATGTTATTTGAATTTACGGTGCAACTTATAGTTCACAGCTTAATATGTACATTGCCATTTAAAATTCAAGAATAAATCGATCATTGTCTGCATGTCAAGCGGCAGTATTAAACATTTAATAAATAAAACTTTTCACTTTTTTCTCACTCTTTCTTTCTTCTTCCTTTAATTACAAAAGCCTTGGTATTCTTTCAAAATCAAGAATATTCATTCATACACTCCTACATTGAAATCTCATTGTAAAATTGCATATTATTCATTATAAATTTGCTGTTACATGTATTTTACGTCTAGGCCATAAAAAATTATTTCGATAGCCAATACTTCTATCGATCTCGATTTTATAAAGCATAAGTTAAGGATAATTATTTTATAAATTATTGCTACCATCACACTATGTTGATTGAATATTTTTTCAATATTTTACTTCGTAATGGTATATGTTTTTCATATATGTTTTACATGAATATACTATGAATATATTTTATATGAATGTTTTATATACTATGTAAATAATGTGTAACTAACTGTTTTCAATTTTTCAATTCAATAAAATTTTGAGGCATCAGCGCATTAATTAAAGAAAATTCTGTGAATATCGTAAAGAATAACATCAATCTGCATATTTTCCACTACTTATTAAAAATATAAATTGACTTAAATTGAAATTTAAATTTATGCCGAGTATAATTTTTTCTTTCCTAACATCCAGAAAATTAAAAGAAAATTTAATCAGCATCGATTGGAAATTGGTATCATCACTTGCAAATCATATTACTAGAATAAGACAAATTATTGTTTGAATTTAATTTATAAAATTTATGTTCGCACGCTGACTTTATTTTTGAGAATTAGTCCAATGCTCGTAATCTAATGATTAAGTCGATTCTTAATGGCAATGATATTCAATATAAATTCCGGAATAGCGCATGAATAGAAGTAGTGTATGTATGCTCCTTGATTCATGATTTCGTAAGGTGTGATAATGCTTGAGATAATTTTTCACTAATAAACGATTAGGAGGAAAAGCTATTATGGAAACTACTATGTAGCATTCTCTGGCAAATAAAATTACGTTTAAATTTGTAAAAATATCTGGTTCATTTTTAGTTTCCCGACTTATTGCTAACAGAAGATAAAGTATAACTTGCTTATGAATTCACTTATGGATCTATCAACTATTTTTACATATTTACACATACACTTACGGATTACTTTTACGTATTTCTAAATAAGATTAGAGTAGGCTTACTCAAAACGCTATGTTTTTCTTCTATAAAATTTTCATGAAATAGAGAATCGTGCAATTCTTATCTTTATACAGATACAGATGAAAAATGAAAAATATCTCTTACGAAATCTCTAATCAATAACATTAATTAATTGCTTTAAGTAAGCAATCAAGAGGCGCTGTTTGGTGACGCTCTTTTTCCGTTCAGGATCAATTACAAATGTACATACAACAAAATTATGGGGGAAAAAACGGAACATTTTAATTTCGCTCCATTACATCTTTTTATTTTCCAATGTAATAAATTCACCTTTTATTTTCATAATTTTCTTAACTATCTTGTTCTACGATACATCGTTCAACTATATAAAATATCTTGCACTTCAAGGCAAATAAATAATTCGAGGTAGAAGCTAATCATCAATTTGTCCAAGCGCCCTCTCCAAGGGAACCTACTGACAGAATGTGGCCATAAAAATTGCCATAAAATTCATAGGAATCCTGGAAACTTAAGCGACACTTATAACGAAGCCATTGGCCACGATAACAATTACGCGACCTCTCGTTAATCTTTGCAATAATGGCCGCGGACTGGGCTTTCAGATTGCCGCGCACTTATTTGCCACCGCCCGAGCACTTCTAAGGCGAAGATCGACAGAAAAACAAGACTCCAGAGCCACCTGAGATCGATCATTAATTTATGCCCGAGCGAGCCGACAATACCTATCACGAAATAATGAAAAGCGTCTCTCCCAGTCGCCCCTCGAATCGCAGAAATACCCGGCTCTCCAAATTACGCCTCGGTAAACCGCTCAATTCGTTCATCTGACATTGACTTATCCGCAATCCTGAGAGCCACGCCTCCGGGATTTAGCGCGGCTCTTGTCCGCTGCCTGTCTCGCTCGCGCCCACGCGCGCCCTGCCCGAGCCAAGGGGAGAGACGTGGAGAGGAGGACGCTTATTGATTAAGAGGCGAATTAGTTCAAGAGTTGTCGCTCTCATCCTCGCCGAGCGCCTCTTGAGAAATGCACGAGGGGCTGCTGCAGAGTGCAAGTAAGATCGGGATCCGCGAGGAGCTGTCGGTCGCGTTAATGTGCGACGGTTAATTAACAATTGGAAGCCTCGTTGTTGAGGCCGCGATAGTAAGTAGATAGATGGCCGAGGCGAGGTAGGCGAGGTAAGTCGAGCAAGGGATATTAATGTCGGTGGCTCGCTGTCGTCGGTGGGCACTGAGGAGGGGAGGAAGCGATAATAGACCCTCGATCATTAAAAGCCTCGCTACTTTCGATCTAATGATTTCTTCGAGTTCTTAATGCCGAATTTCGACTCGCTCGTGCGAATTCTTATCGAGCTCCCTCGTTATTCTTTTAACGCGATTTCGTAGATAAAAGTTAACGACAGTTAACTGACAGTCACATGTTCTTAATATGAATGCCAATCGTGACATGCAAGCCCATGCAATTGGACTTAATTTTGGAAGACAATAAAGAAGAAGCTCGCAATAAGTGGTAGAGAAGCGAGCTAATTACTTATTATTATCAAACTATTGTCGACTGGAAGTCGTGCGTAAATTTTTCGACCGAAATCGAAGATGAAAAATATTCTTATAAGATAAATGCCATTTGCTTGTAAGGGAAAGTCGCATTTAGAGAAATACGAGTGTGTATGAAAAATAGACTATAAATCTGCCGAGACTAAATTTGCTTGCTATTTAAAGTTATATTTTGCTATATCCCGTGCTTATTTTATGTCGTAATTAGTCGTGATCTTGCAATGCTAATTGTTATTTCATGTAATAGATAATGATCTTGATGTTGCATCGGTTTTGCGAAACTTGCTTTATTCGAGTAAGGATTATAAATAATGAGCCTTTTTACCTTTTTAACGCTTGCCGATCGAAAAGATAAAGCCTTATCGTCAAATATAAAGTCTGTAAAGAGGGAAGTGCTTTAAATCGACTTTAAATTAAGTCACTCATTAATATTGACTTCAAGGTAAATTGCTTAATTAAACGAAATTTCATATTCATCCCCGCAATCGATTAATAATTTTCCATTTGTCGACGCCACTTTTAATTTACATTAATCTCTAATATCCAGCTCGAGCTGACCACCAACCGCTACTTCACATCCCAATCCTAACAATCCATCCAACATCCATAAACAGGATGGAGCGGCACTACTCATCTCGAGGATAAAACGGCGATAAAACGAAACTTTGCAAACGTTCGCGAAAACTGCCTAGCTCGCGCCGCCATTTAAACGAAGCAATGCGCCCAAGGTCGACCATGTAAGTGCTCGCTCCGACACACCCTCGGCACTTCCTCAAGACCTGTGCATTATAAATCGCAATTAAAGGCGAGCGAACGTCCTATTAGATAAGAAGACGTCGAGGTCGCCCGTCCCAAACATCTCGTCTCGCCTCCCCGACAAGAGCTCTTCCAAACCCTGAGATTCCTTCGGCATCCCGAGCCCCGCGAGCAGTCAGCAAGAGCCAACCTCCACCTCGCCATCTCTCTCTCTCTCTCTCTCTCTCTCTCTCTCCGTGTTTCTTTGGCTCGCAGGCGTAGCTGAGGGGCTGCGATGCCGCGCGTGAGGTGCAGGCACAAAGGAAGCCAGGAGCGGGCGAGGGTCCGGCTGTGAGCGCCGGGGACCTTCCCAAGGATGGACTCCCGGCCGAAGATCGAGATCGTGCGGGTGCCGTCGACCGAGCGCGGCAACTTCCGGCCGCTGGACGGCGTCCAGCTGAGGGCGGCCTACAGTCACGTGCGCGTCGGTACTTACTGCCCGGAGCCGGAGCCCGAGAACGAGCACGACAGCCCCAGGAGGATCGTCGAGGTCAAGCCGCCCCACGAGCAGTCGCGGAAGTATAAGAAGTCCGTGACTAGAGTTCTCTCTCTCTCTCTCTCTCTCTCTCTATCCCCGGGGTTTTTTGCATTTTTTACGTTCGCGGCATGGGCTGTTGTATGGTCGTGGTAGCTTCGAGATTTGGTCGTCGTGAGGCCTCATTCCTTTATGGGCGAAATTTTTGTGCCAAGATGTATGTCTTGTGGCGATCGTACAGTTTGACGGTGCGAGGTCAAATAGTTATATCGTAGTAATGTTTTAGCTTTATTATCTTGTAAATGATTTTATTTTTACTGGATATTATAGCCTTATGTGCCGGTTTTTCTAGCTATTCTATTTTGACTTTCTGAATATGTCTATGTCGGTTGATCGATAAGGAGGCATAATGAGCCAATGAGCCAATGAGCTTCCCGAAGAGAAATATCAGTCATTCTTGTCAGAGAGCATTACTCTGCGCCATGAATTCGTTCTTATTGACATTTGAAATTTGTCTTTTCAATTCATTTCAATCAATATCAATATTATCCTATTTTACTACAGACTTCCTAGAGATCTGCATAAGCTCGTGCTTAAAGACTTTTTTTCAATATATGCATTCGTAAGGAGAATTTAAATTCGGTGTTTGCAATTGTAAATGCACATGTGCCGAGCAATAAATTATTTCCTTGTACCTTAAGAGCTACTTATATAACGCGATGGAAAATTATCATAAAAAGTATAGAGTTAATCAGAAATTTTTACGTACAGTTTGTTTAAGTAGTTTTCTCTCTTTTAAATTAGCGTCAATTGTTGTTTCCAAAATTTTCTCGGTGCACGTGTTTCATTCTTTGATGGTGTCGAATATCGTTTGCATAACTTCAATTGTAATTATACTGGCATTTTAAGGCAATGGTCTTTTCCTTTTTTTCCGATCTTTAAGACTCTATTCTTGAATAAATAATATCTACCTATATTATAATTATAAATATAATTACTTTTTATTATAATTATGGTGGAGTACTAATTAGGCGCAAATCTACATTATCTTTATCACTTTTTACGTGTCGTTTGTGTTTATATTATCGGCTTACGATTCATTCATATATTTCATTGGTTTATGATTGTTATTGAGTATATGCTTAACTTTATACTTCGTCATTATTGTTTGAGTGAGATTTCAGGATTCTATCAGAGTCGGATCTCGAAACATTGCCACACAGATAATTAAAATACTATATTGCTCATCGCTTGGCTCTCTTATTCCAGGAATGAATAATTTTTGTGCAAAAATACATGATAATTATAAATACGTTAAGCTATAGGCGCTCCCAAGGGACCCAATAAACAAGTCGAGCTTTCTGTTGACTTTCAGTGAGCTCCCACTAGGCTGCGATATATGAGTGATGTTAACCATGAAACAACACTCGCGTGATAATTTTTAAACGCGGAATGCTTTCAGAAGACCTTGTCTGACCTAGTCGAACGTAGAAAATGTAAAATCCATAATTGCCTGATTCAAAGTACGCATGTCGGGTATGCTTCAAATTAAATGTGGAATCGTGTTTAGGAACTTGGGACCAGTATCAAGACTGCTTAGACGTCGTCATCATGCGACGAGCCTTGCAACCAAATCCTGTGATAACATTTATAGTGTTAATAAGAATAACAGCTTCTTCGAATGGAAACATGGATTCACCTGTCATGACCAAGGTACATCGCGCTATTCATAAGCGGGCGCGGGCGCGCGCGCACCCACGCGCACAAGCGCACACCTAGATATATATGTATATATATATATATATGGGCGCGCGCGCGCGCACCCGTGTATGCGTATCTGCGGCTTTAGTGTTACGAAATTTTTTTTCATTCATTCGCAATCCAAACGATCGCGTTGTTCAGAATGAGTTTTGCTTTCCATTTACATCGTGCAAAAAAAAATCTTTTAAAAGCACAGCGCCAATTTTAAATGTCTTGTTTCTTTATATTTATTATGCATAAGTATCTGCCTTGATGCATTGGTATCTTAATAAAGCTACGACTTATTAATATCGTTCAATTTTCACATCTTTGTTGTCATATTCTGAATCCATCGAATTATTACACTCGTAATTATGGCAGATGCACAAATATATTAACCTGGAGATTCATTCTGAATACGAGAAGCAAGTAACAATAGTGGTATGGTTTATGAGTAAGAATATCGTCGAGTGCTTATCTGAAATCGTGGCCCCCATCGATTCACACAGTTTAATGTCACGATATCACAATAAAAGCTCTAAGCGATAATCCGTTTGAAGATGTTAAGCGAGCTCTGGCACATTTGCAGCTCCACACACAAGACAAAGCAATAGCTTAGATTGGCGAGTCGGACGGAGCATTGAAAGGAACTCGAATAATTTGGAGTGCCGGAAGGCGTCTCGTAGCGCTGAACAGCTGTCCAGAAATGTCAATCTACAGACTCCGAGCACAAAGTAAATAATCACGTCTTCTCATAATATTCTAACAAATAGTTATATCGCCCTACTAACGTCACTACTATACTCGCAGACATTGGCCAAAGTATATTAAACGGGGTCGATTAAGTACGCAAGACCAACGACCCTTCCATTGTTAAAATCGCTAATTAATTATATAACTTTATCATTGTCTATTTTTTTTCTTTTTTTTTGCTTTGTTTTGTTTTTCATTTCTACCATGAAAATGGATTTTTAATTGATTCGAAAAATGTCAAGGAATTTCTTTGACATAATGTGACAGGAGCTTTTGAAAGTAATTTGTAATCGAAAATTGCTTTGTGACACGCACACAGTTAATTCCAAAACGATAGTCCAATCACGCTCGTACTAATCTACATTCAATATGGCATGAGCATATTTATGAAAATTACATAATGGGCTTAAAAAATGTATATAAATTTCTTGCTTAAGAAAATATACTTTTGACGGACAAATTTTTTCGATTTCAAAACATGCCATTGTTTTATAACAATTCAAAATTTCATAATTTCTCATCATTTCGTTACGTTTGCTGACAATCCCTGACAAAATAAAATGAAGGATGCTTGACATAATCGTAAATTTGGTAATGTTCGTGATAAATTTAATAAGTGCATGCGCCACTTATTTAAGAAGATCGTATGCATTAATAAATTTCGTTTGGCTTACAAAGCCCTTTCCAAATTCTATTATCTCTTAATTCGAAATTTTTTTTTTTTTTTGTAATCTTTTATTTCAATGAAAGTCGTCATATTGTAACATTCGTATCATAAAGGCCAGTAGTGAATCGTTTTCCAAATTCGTGATACACTTGACTCGAAATGCGCGCTCCCACAACACTCCTTGCAAAGCGAAAGAACGTTTCATTCCACAAGTATACGAGAATATGCAGTGCCGAGGGCAGCCAATGCATGTCTAACGATGGCAATGCCACGAGCAAAGAGCTCATATCCCTTAGCGGCAGCCTAGTCTCTAATAAATAGTAATCGAAAGATGGCCGGAACGGCGATGCATAGAACGTTGCGACCAATTAACTCGCAGCATGAAAAATGTGGCGCAGGTCGAAGATCGTGTCACTATTGCGTCGCCTCTCACCTCGATTGCCGCGGCCCAGCAGCAAAAGTTCGATGCCGCCTTCCCCGAACGGGTGCCCCTGGCTCCAGGTCGAGTACTCAAGCCCAGGAATGGACGAGACCGACGAGGGACTCAAGCTAGCCCAGTCCCAGGAAGGCGACCAGAGCTTCCAGCATGAGCTCCAGCTCAACGAGATGCGCAAGCGGGCGATCGAGACGTCAAAGTCGAGAGTGAGTTCAAGCCCTCGGCGACGAGCTTTATAAAGCAGTCGGCGTACCGAGATGATGGAGCTTTTGTCTGTGAGCTCGTGGCCTCGTGATATTCACGTCGAGCGTGTCTGATCCAATTGGCTTTAAATAATAGGATTGGCATTGGCGCGTTACATCCTGCGAGCGGCTTTGCTTATTCCTTTCGGTTAAATTACTCTAATCTTCTAATTCTCAATAAGGCCATTTTACCGTGTCGTTGGCGCGTATTATTAAGTGGCTTGATCGAAATGCAATTACCATACTATTGACACTTTTAAGGAACTGCGCGTGTTGTTTTCTCTGCAATCCATTGCCAATGTATAATTGTTGAATTTAGCCTTCGATATGACGAGGACAAAGCTAGCTGCTCGTTATCATTAAGGACCGTTAGAATGTGTATCAGTTACTTTAAGTGTGACATAATTACGCGATCGTCCATTGATCGTCCATTGATCGTCCATTGATCGTCCATTGATAATTGGATAAAATAACGATGGTAGTTCATAATTGAAGGATACCTGTTTCTCAGTCGATTCTATAAATAGAAAGCGTGAATAATTGGCTTAAATAAAAGCTATAAATAAAAGAGTGGATTATAAAAATTGTCCAAGGTTTTATCATTTTACGTGGTAAATATGAAATTTGAAAAAATATGAATTTATTTAGTTTAATGCATTTTGACGACAGATTTCACTATCTCAAAATTGCAATGAATTGGTAGATTTATTTGTGTATTGTATTTGTGAAACAATTATATTATTAAGGTAGAATGTAAGAACGGCCATTGATAAAATTTATACACACGACGAGGTACAGTTCACAGAAAAAAGTTCGTATAACCTTCATTTCGATAATACAAACGTTACTATTATTTATCATTACATATTACGTTATTATTATAAAATATGTTCTTATATCTGCAGCAAGAGAAAGTAAATGATAGAACAGTAATATCGGAAGAAAAGAAATGTCTACATATGCATCCGCAGCTAAATGTACAAATTCAAGAACCACAGGATTTGAATTCAAGTCGTCGAGCGTAAGCCAAAATTTCATACATTTTTCTTACTTCGCTTTAACTTAGACGATCACGCTATAATTTATCACTATTATTTCCTCTGCAATATCGAGACGTTCCACAAAATCTACTAATACTGAGTAAATTCCCGTCCATTTCGAAATACACTTGTACATACTTAGTTGCACAGTTTAGAAACCCATTTCAACGATGAATTAAAATTATAAAAATATAACATTTTCACCTGTGCGCAATTCCATCAACACAATCGCACGGCTTCTATCGAATTATTAAAGTGTGAAAAAATGAGTAGAATCACAAAGTGATTAAAGAGACGTTAAAAATCTATTATAAATCAATTGTGACCAACCAATCTCCTACAAGGGGTTATTAAATATTTTTCGATCGAGAAATTCAACAACAACGTTTGCTGCACTTCCCAAACCAAAACAATACATTTTATAACGAAATTGAATTCATCGACTAGCAAGCAGCTGAAACGAGCCGAAAAATGCAAGTAACAACAATCTCGCGAAATCTTGCCAAGTCCCATTCATGAAGAGAGGCTGATCGATGAAAAGCTCTCGGAAAAGCTCGCGAGCGATCGATGCAAGCGAGGTCAGCACCACTTTACTTTTCCCCCCGCATTTTGCCGTTGAAAAGTCAATGGTAGCTCCATCTGGTGCTTGTCAACCTGCCTTAATCGACCTTAATGCCTTTCCTTATTAACTTTTCTCAAGCAATATCAGCGAGTGCAATAAATGAAATGTATATACTAAATATATATATTTGAGCTCGATTTTTTGACATTGAACTTAAAAGTTTCCTTGGCACGTGCCGTTAACTGCCTCTTGCATTTATTTCACACGCGCGCAGTTTCAAGTAATGAATAGGCCAGGCCATCGTATCACCAATTTGTATAAAAATAAACTCAATTAAATTTACATTACGGCGCATTCGTAATTAACTTTTATGCATAAAATATTTAGCATTTGTAAGACGATTTAAATCTTTTATTTTAACGCTCTCTTTCCTTCTTTTATATCTGATTAAAGTAGACTCGTGTGTAATGCACATAACATTTATATGTATTTTACATGTCAGTCTACTTTGAAAGTTTTTGAATTAGAAAAAAGAATGTTGTTATAAATATGCGCATAAAAAGGGGATTTCTTAATAATAGAATTCTACCAAAAATTTACCTATTAAACTGGTTTCGCTCTTATGTTAGAAGCAACATTTCATAAAAATATTGCGGTGAAAATTGTTCGAGGTAATGAAACAATCACTTATAATATATTTTGTTCGGATTTCTGTTGTTTGAAAACTTGTAAAAGCTACTAAGTAACTTTATATTAATTTGAAGCACAATTAAACTTGTAGAGTAACCAAGATTCATCCATGAAAGCATTAAAAATAATAATATCGATAAGATTTTTATGCAGCATATTAATGGTTTTAATTAAGAAAACTCTAAGATCGTTAAGATTTACAAATACCTGAGAATATTAACACTATTTATACAGTAATTTTTTAAATAATAGTTCAAACTTATTATCTTTATGAGACGTTTTACGGTAAACAACACAAACAAAATTAAAATTTTTCCAAACTTTAGCATTTTCTTCGAAAAAAAAAACAAATTAATTTTTTACGAATAATAAATATCTGTTCGAGATTCCGTTAGAGTCTCGAGTGTCTATTAATAGTACCCCATTGTTCAGAAGTACATTAGAAAATTCGAGCGTACTTATGCTCGGCAAATAAGCCGCAAATGACTTAGATCTCGACTAGAATTTCCAACTATCGCCTTACACTCGAGTTATATGACCCCTTTCACGACTCTTTGTCTAGGACTTGAAATTCGATTGTAGCCTTTTTCTCATTGCCTGCCCGATAGCTAAACAAGGTAAAATCAATGTCGCTATATTAGGAATATATTAGGAATCTCAGGCTCGATTACCACCCCCCGTGGATACTCGTACCGATTGGCGCCGAAAACAGTAAACAAGGATTGACGCTTCGTATTTTGTGCAGCAATGCACCTCACAACATTTGTCAATGCGACAATCATCTATTCTCGAGCAAGATCCTCTCCACGGTTCATCCAAATTATTGCAGCGTACCACCAATCACTGCACACTAACAATTGTAATCCAATGACTGAAACTTCCCACTCCCAAGGATACAAGTGGATTATCAGACCCACGCGATGCAGCGGGATCCTGTCGATAAACAAGACTGCATGACCCATGGCCACTCAATAGTCCCAAAAATATCTGTAATCTCTGCAACAAAATACAAAGAGTTATTCATACCAGTGGACGATTCCGATGAATCACATTGTACGGCTACGATTCAAAGATAGAATATTTGGACCGGCAGTGCTGCTAGTATCTGAAGAAGCCGAGCTCCAATCATCACGGCTAGCGCACTGCAGATCACAGGCCCAACGGGCCATTCGATCAATCACGAGGCCTACGACGAGGCACCTGCATTAAAGAGATCTTGACCTCGACAGGCAAAAGCCTCATTTTCCAAGCAACCCGGCATTCAATTTACGACTGACCAAAAAATTTGCATAGAAGCACCCCAACTCTCAAGGAAACAACAGCCTTATATTCTCCCATTTATTATCAATAAAGCCAATTTACAGTTACATAAATAATTTCGTAGATTCTCTTTATAACACCTGCTCCCCTTCCACTATCAGCCACCTCCCCCACCCCCGCCACCTTGGGAGGAGTTCACGCTTGGATTAATTTCCCCACATTTGGTCCTTCGAGCCGGAGGGTGGAAAGGTCCGCCGCATAGTAGCCGCCACTGCTGTATAAAATAATTAGAAATCGGACCGAGGACATTAATCCCTCGAGCCGACCGGGGCCATACGTTAATCGGAGATCGGTAAGGTAGACCGTCATAACCTGCAAAACTGTGAGAACTGCTAAATTGGTCCTAAAGAGGGCCTTAATTCACCAGGTAATGAAAGCCAGCACAAGCAAACGTGCTCGCAAGGTAATAGAAAAGAGCCGTAGCAATCATTCGGAGTATTTAATAGTAATTTAAAGTAGTGTGTTATTCGTCAAGTCGTAGTAGTGCTGAATATTCAAGGTATTACTAAGATGTCTAAGGATAAAAAGGTCGACAAGCGTCTGATTATAACTCGATCAAAAGCGGATGAGCGTCAAGCAGCAACATGCCAGTGCAATTACCAAGCGTATTATTGTATTATAAGGTTAAGTCACAATGGATCCGCATCGAAAGCTTTTAAGCCAGTAGGCTGAATACTTTCAAAATTCAAATCAATCCCAAACCCTAAGGGATGTCTCATCGGAGCTTGGTGACATTGAGGAAATACATACGACCTTCAAGGCCGAACACACATGCTTTGAGTAGTCATGGCCTTCAGCGCTGCTTGATCACTCATATTTTAATGAAAACGTATTTGTCCAAGAATCAAATGCGTGTCAGAACGTCATCAATATAATCGATGCATTTCCCACTAAAATAACTGCAGATAAGAGAAACTCCTCAGTTCAGAATCACCAGGATACAGAAGCAGAGCCATAAGAATCCTGGAGGTTAGCTGAGCTAACCATTTGGAAGTTTGCCGGCGGGTATGTCGAATGACCAGCATTCAAAGACATTCTCGAGAGCATGATCTTGAATAGGCAAGGACTCAGTGACAGTGACTCTCCTAATTCGACATCAATGAAACACTTTCTAGGTCATCTGAGGCAAGTAAGAATGATTTTAAAATCTTACGAAAGCACCCAAAACATTGCTGATTTTGTCCTCATGAAATAAAAATAGAAGCATCTCAATGACTTCACCACACAATTCTTTTACAGTGAGAAAGGGTCATAAGTAGCGACTCTATATATCCCAATATTGACCGGTTGAAACAATTTCTATTGACACAAACAAGGTCTGTGGCAACCATTAAAAATGCAGTAACCAGCAGAACAGGCCATGACAATTTCACGATACCAAGGAAAAAAGTAAACCCAAATCAGGCATTCTCGGTATCCATTCAATTACTTCCACCTGTCAACACTGGGAAATCGACGAAATGTAAATGCTGGGACAATCCACACTTTATTTAAAATTGCTGTATGTTCAAGAACCTAGCAGGAATTGTCCAACAAAATCTTGCAAATAAAAAGGAATGATGCTTTAACTGTTTAGCTGATCATCCTACAGATAACTGCCATAATAAAAAGAAATATGTCATTTGCATCATACACTGCTACATAATGAAAGAATCGGATAAATTCTACTTTGTCCATGAATTCAGCACTTATAAGCTGAGGTAAGGGTGCTATCATCGATCGTAAGATTAATCTCTTATCAAATTCTCTTTTAACAGCCACCCTAGCTGAGGTAAACTAGCCAAATTTAACTCAGCAGGCTCGTCTCCTGTTTGATCCAGGATCAGAGCTAACATTTGTCTCAAGATGTCTAGTTTATCAACCATGACTCTCTCATCACTGCTCTGTCATTTTTATTACTGGAGTTTGTGCAGCTCAATCAATAAAGACATAAGGATATGTTTTGCACACACTACTTGAATTATACTGCTTATCATAACCTATATAAGCAATTTATGAAAGAGTATCAAAAGCTTGGTCGCATGATGAGAGCAACGACATCTTCCCAACATTATGTAGTAGTCTTTGATGGATTCAGTGTATCTACTTCAGGCCAGTCAATTAACGACCTCGTGCTTACAGGAGCAATTCTGCATCTTTAAGATATGTTGACTACACAGACACTTATTCTCCACTGATATTACCAATGCTTCGCAACTAGCTATAGTCACAGATATATGTTACTGTCCACCATAATAACGAGACGAGCGTAGCAATGGTACGCTCTATGATCATTTAAGGCAAACAATTAAGAGATTACACTTTTTAGTCGTAAGGACTGCCTTGGACACAAAATAAAAATAAAAATTCATAGCCAGCTCAACTCAAATTGAAGCATGACCAGAGTGTACAAGATACGTGACCAGGCATTCTGTTATTGACAACTGTGTCAAAATCTTTAATGCATTATTCACTGATATTCTAACGTTAAAATAAGGGCCTTATGTACCAGGTTCATTGCTCGCTTGTAAGGAGAACATTAATTGCCACCGTTCATGAAATACACCGGCAGCTGGTGTATTCTCACCCCATTCTGTACCATCTTGTGAATTTAAGCAGACAGACAACGCGGTGCTCAATTTAAAATTGACCACCGCAGCAACTACGTTGCAAACATCTCAGGAAAGTTCATTCATTTGCCGAATTCATCAAGCTACAATTAACCTCCAAATGTCACAACAGTCAACTTGCAACTGAGTAGCGAGATAACGCGGATAATATTTCGTTTCAACATAAATATAACTATATTTTAATATTACATTCTCCCATTTATTATCAATAAAGCCAATTTACAGTTACATAAATAATTTCGTAAATTCTCTTTACAACACCTGCTCCCCTTCCGCTATCAGCCACCTCCCCCACCCCCGCCACCTTGGGAGGAGTTCACGCTCGGATTAATTTTCAAGCTATCTTTAATCATTGATTTAATATTATTAATAAAATGCATTACATTTACTAATATACTTTACAGAAATTTTAACAATAGAATAAATTAGATAATTTCTACATACTCTATATATATAATCATTTAATTAAAATATTTAGTTAGAATTTTTACTCTTGATAATGAACTAAAAATTATCATTCGAGTGTATTAATTATCTCATGACTTTGTATCAGTTTGCTTATCAATTATATAAAATAATCTTCGTGAAATGGAGGGCAAATGTAATATCACTTTGATTGACATTTCAACAAATCCCAATATTGTCTTAAAACATCATAGAATTTTCAGAATGCTATTTTTGAATATTTTCGCATTATATTTCATTCGAGTTGGCGCGGAGTCTCGCAGATATGCACCAATCGAGGAACAAAAAAAAAAGCACGACGTCCTTGTTATGTAAAAATCTTCTTGTTTACATACGCAATACCTTATATAGGGCATTAGTTTTATAACTATTATATGATAATTGTTCGATAAGCCGTACTATTGCAAACAGATATACGGACAAAAATTAATACTTTTTAAAAAAGATTTTGATTTGCATAATAGATATTTTTCAAATGAAAATATTAATACCGATTTTGAAATATGGAGCCAGCCGTACATTTTTTTCAATAAAACTGTGAAAAATTGTAAAAAACTGTCAACAAATCTGTTTATAAAAATTACGATTTTAATCTCATATATTTCCTTTATTATGTATTATTACGAGTGCTGATATATAAAATGAGTGTTATTCACTTGTAGAAAAAATATGTTTGCAATACAGACACATTCTCGAAATTAAAAATAAAGGCTTTAACAAATAGATTATTAATTAACAAAAATAATGTTTGATTATTTATTAATATTATATTGGGAAAAAAAAAGTGAACCCAGCCAAAGGAACGTGTTTAATTGATCAGTTCTGTACAAATTTATTCGCTGAAAATTTAATATTGCAACGAATATTTAGTATTCAAAATTTTTAATATTCAATTTTTGTTTAAGAATTTGATATTGCCGATTTAAAGTATCCTATAGTGTTAAAATAAAAGCCAATCAATAGTATTAAAATATGTATTCATATCTTACATTTGTCGAAATATTTAATAAGAATCTGTTGGATTGATGAACAGTTGACACGACATCTTACGTGGTAAATGTCCACGTTCTGTCCAACTTCGTGACGAAAAAATATTCTTCTATATTTCAAATTAAAGTAAAATTACGTTACGCCCTCGAGGTGATTGCAATTCACTTACCTTCTCTGATAATTTTTGCTGATCGTTGATTATACTTTCAACGTACGTTGAAATAAAAATCCTATAAAAAATAATGAATTTATTGATTTGATGTTAAATATGAAGCTGCACAGATAAAATCCGAGAACTAAATTTACATATTTAAACATAATATTTTTAGTAAATTACAATGCATTAGGGTCTAGATTATTAAAATTGCATTATTATTGTGATACATGAGGAATCGATTTACGAATAATTAATAAAAAAAAAAAAAGGAAAAAAGAAAATCTAAATATTGAAACTTTGAAAACAATGTTTTGAAAACAATTTTTTACTATAAATGTATGTGTGTGTTACTGTCGTGAGAGTGTGTATAAATTAATTTACAAAATGCGACTGTAGAAATATAAAAAGTATTTTAACAGTTTTTTCTCCTTGAAGTTGAAATATTTTGATTAAACGTCCTTCATGATAATACAAGTATCTTAAAAGCGTTTATAATTTATCAATTGCATTACACACAGGAGAAATAAAGCGTTATTTAAAATCTGGTGCGTAACAGTTTGACCTTTGACTAATCATTAATAGGTTAATATTGATTTTTTAATAGATTTTTTAATAGATTAATATTGATTTGCACCGACAAGTGATTTGAAATGATTATAGAGATAATTTTTGCAGAATGGCATAACACGGTAATATTGATGACTCGTTAATTGTTATGTTGCAATAATTATAAACATGTGAATGATTTCGTGAAAAATAGACTTCAGAAAAAAATTAGCAATACAAAAAATATCCAAAAATAAAAATAACGAAGCCTTAATTATTATTATCTAATTGCGGCGTTTATCGTTGTACAGGTTTAGGTATACAAACAATGAAAACATATGATTCAAATAAACGATCATAAATACTGATGATTTTTATTAATACGAAGACTATTATTATATTACATGCCAATCGCACGATGAATATTGAACGGAATTCCTTAGTGCTTTTAGACTAATGCCAATCACTGTTCGTTGCCCTCGCAAGACTGTACAGATTTAATTTAAAAAAAAAAAAAAAAAATTATAATAATTATGATAACAGTAACAGAAATCGGGCGGAGCTCGACTTCGCAAGCTCATAGATCGACTTGTTACCAAACGTCAATTTATCAATAAACTCTCACTTTTGTCTTCATTTTAATATCTCACTCGCAGTACGTGCAGACCAAATTGTAAAAATAGCCCTTGCAGTAATGGTTTACGTACTTGTGAACGCGGCAGATTCCCAAGGTCTTGTAAACCAAGCACAGGTGATTGTCCTTCGACGGTACGTGAATTAGGGCACCGTTTTCTTCTTTTACGTCGACGTAATCTATGGTTTCTGCCTCCACGTTACCATGCGTGTTAAATTGAATGATAACGTCAAGGGTGCCTGCTTCATTGGTCGTTGCCGGCTCTTCAAGCTCGTCCTCCAAATCTGGCTCCTCGCCCACGCCGTCCGAGTGCTCCAGTGGGTCAGACAGGTAGTCGCCGATGTCTGAGACGTCGGAGTCATCGGTATCGGTGTCCTTCCTATTTTTCGCCCGAGTTCTGACATTTTTCGACGGCGAAATCCGACAGTATTCGTCGGCCTTCTCCAATTCGGATGACTTGTTCTTTATCCTGTTTTTCGCCCTGGCAACATCCTCGTCGTCTTCTTCGTCCTCGCCTTGGCTACTACTTGGAGGCGTATTGCAGTCCAGATTCGCACGAATTTTACTGCTCGAGCTGGGCTCGCCGTAATAATGTTTACGTGACATCCCGGCCCCGGTCGACGTTGAGCACATTGCTCCAATATCATAAGAGTCGGATTTGCATTTTTTGTTTGTCGACCTTTTATCGCTGTCGTCACTGCTGCCCGACACATTTTCCGCTTTAATTTCAACTTCGGCTGCTACTTCGACGTTAGCCCCGACTTGGGAGTGCTCGACGTCAATAGTTACGTCGTCGCTGCTACCAACTTCGAGTTGCATTGGAATTGGAGCCGATGATGTTGATGGAGTCGAAGCCAAGTCTACGCATGGAGCTGAAGCTGAGCTCGAGGCTGGGGCCGATGAAGCAGTTTGGACCGATGCTGAGCCTGGAGCTGCACGCGAAGCCGAACCAGCTGTTCCAATTTGGACGTCATCTTGGTAATTGGCTTTATCACTGATTAATGTATAGCAACCGTTTGACCACCTTTGGAGTTCAATTGTCATTTTTGGATTCATCGATTCACTCTCCGGTACTAAATCCAATTCCGTATAGTTCTTTAGCAGCTGAAAGACAGTAATTGACCTGAATATTTTATAAAAGTCGGCCAAAAATTCTGGCAAGCTGTCTTCATCGGCTACTTCGTAATTGCGAATATCTGCCGGGCCAACAAATTTCCACTTTATACTTTCCGACTGCAATTCACCGCACAGCGTTTCATAAACACTTGACTTTAAAAAATCCGATAAAAATGCAAAGGACTCTTGCTCGACATCCTCTTGAATTTCTTTAACAATTCCAGGATATAAATAAACCTTCGATATCCACAGATCTAAATCTACCTCCGTGTATTCTGGATTCAAGAAATTTGGTATGGGCTCTGGTCGTCTTGGTCTCTCCTCGTCCGGTATGGGACCATGAAACCAGCCGTTGATGCTCCATCTTGACTTTGTCCCTGTTAGTACCTCTGCCACTTGGTGATAAGAGTGGTCCAGAACTTCGAAAAATATAAGTGAATTATACTCGGGTAACAGAGATCTTACGACCTTGTTGGGCCTCCCATTCTCATCGGTAGCGAAGAGGTCTAGCGCGCCACCATCCTCCACCTTCCAATTATCCGACAGGTACAAAATGTAGGCAATTTTTCGATCACCTAGAAAATCATCGTGACAAAGAAGGTAATCGGTATCGGTGTAACAGGACGTTGACATAGATATTTTTTGATTTAACCTAAGTTTCGTGAACTTCTCCAGCCAGTCGACCAAATCCGTTTGTAAAGTTTCATAAAATATCTGTATAGTTGGCTTATTCACCGCTACTAAGTCATTGGATTGCTCGAACTGATACAAGTCTGTGCTGTTCCTTCGTGTCTTGATGTCGACCAGATCACCTTTAATATTGTCCATAAACTCCTCGTGCTTAATAAAATTTGAAATCTTACAGAGACGAAATGGCTCCCCGATCACCTCCACGCTGGGAGACTTGTACGATGTCCTGTTATGCCAATGATTATAAAACACTTCTCTGCACTCCGGGTCGTACATACAATCCGAAAAAATGGAATGCTTAAATTTCTTTGTCTCGGGCTCCCCTTGTTCCATGATATCTCCCGTTCCTTGTCAATTATCGATCAAACAGAAATGCCTCGGTGCTCGATTAAAAATTGCTCAAAATACATAAACGGCTGCTGCTGGCCTCCCCTATCTCCAATCGTTGACAATAAATATTCAATTCTCGCTGCGGCAGTAACAATCCGATATCACATAACGTTCAATGGCTTTCGATTGTCCGTCAATGCCTTCCGAGTCTCACGAGCAACAGTAAGCAACGTAATTCGTAATTAGCCGCCGGAGCTCGCAGCTCCCACTCGCTCCTTATTATTACTTACTTTTGGCCTATTGAAAGTGGCGCCCGAGCGTTAAGCCAAATATCGCTCTCACTCGGCGGCCGTTCGAAATTGCCGCCAGCGCCGCGTGCCCCGGAAATACGGTAGCAGTAGACAATTTTTTCTCGTGTCGGCGATGCGTGCGTTCCCCCACTTCTCGAAACGCGACAACGTGCTCGCGCTTTCCGGAACTCGTTGGGCTCCCTACGGCAGATACGGTCTCGGATCACGCTGTCCACGATTTCTCGTCCGCTGCCCCTCAATCGAGCCTCGTGCCTCGTCCGCCACACCAGTCTCGCCTCCTTCCTCCAAAGTCCATAGGAGTTCGCGAGCACTGGCCCACGTGCTCGGCTCCCTCGTCACTGCTGCTCCTCCTCGCCTCGTGTGTTTTCCTCCGGATACGGCTCGGCTTTCTGCAACACCAAGTCCTCACCATTAATCATTCGCCCGCGCCGGTGCCACTACACATCGCCACCCAGGTCGGCGCCCCGTGACCACTTCCCCGCCCCGCCCCGCCCACCACCCGCCCCGCGCACCATCCCCCATTAGCGCAACCCCCCCGCCCAAAACATTATTAGACCACGGTGACCCCCAGCGGCCCATGAATCCTCCGCCCTCCGCCCCGCAACAGGTTAGCGCCGCCGGGAAGGTCCTCGCGAACCCCGGGAGGACTGACCTTATACTAACCGCGCGCTCCCTCCAAGACTAACACAGCCACGGGAACGTGGCGCCGAGAGAGCTCAACCAGAGTCCCTGACTCACAGCGCGGAAGTGTGCGACGACGAGAGGCTCAATCGCGTCCCCGTCGCTCTTGCTGTTGCTGCTGCTGCCGTAGCTGCTGCTGCTGCCGCTGCCGCCGCCGTCGCCGCTGCTGCTGCTCCATGTTGCTCGCCCCTCGCGTTTACATACTATACTACTGCGCTGCGCCGGCGGGGCTCCCGAGGAGCGGACCGAACCCACGCGCTACTGCTTGATTCGAAAACATCTGCGGGGTAAGCGGCAGTTCGACTGGCCTCCGTAGAGGCGCTGCCTCTCCGCGCTTGCTTCCCTCATTTGTCACTCTCTCTCTCTCACTCGCTCACTCTCTCTCTCGCTCACTCACTCTCTCTCTACCTCCCTCCCGCCCGACAACCCGCCATCCCACTTGCTCTCTCTCTCTCCTCTCTCTCTCTCCTCCCTGTCTGCCTCACCCTCTCTTTCTCTGTCCCTCTAGCCGATTTTGCGGGATCCCTGGAAACACGAGCCAGGAAGCTCGTCTACGAGGGGCAGCAACAGCCACGCGCTCCTCGGCTCGCGGATCCGTGCGCGTGGCTGCGATTGTCGGGGACTGCGCCGCCCCCACGTGGCGCGACACCACGTGCTTCCGCCCAGTGAATACGCAGTTGGCGCAGTCGTTAGTTTTCTCGCATGTTCTTTCGCTCCCACCTGGGGCACGGAGTTGCGCTCTGTGATGAGTGCCGCGGCTCGGTTTCGCGGCTCCAGACGCGGGTCGACCGATAACCGGAACTGGCCGCAGCCCCTCCCATCTCGTCCTCGTCGGGGGGCATCGTTCGCCGTCCTCGTCGTCGAGCGAACCGCGATTTCAAATTTAGCGCTCGATCTCGGCTGCTCGCGACGCATCCTCTGCGGTTGCACGCCACCGGAAATTTCATGTGCCTACAGATGCGTGTGCGTGTCGGTAATCGAGCGCGAGGCAATCACACGACTCGATGCGTAATAATGACCGCGTGTACGCAACCTGCGATCCCCTCGTCGATTCGTATTCCCGTGTATAATTGAAATGTCGCTGCGTGCTTGGGAGCAAAGCGCTGCCTGCTATTTGCTGAAAAGTGCGCTTGATAGGCAATGCTGAGATTGGAGTAAAGTGGTTGGGGCGATGGAATATTATCGCACCTCGCTATGTAATTTTGCATTATGGAGAATAATGTTGGCCAGGCATTATTGGCTCGTATGAGGATGTGTTGTGTCGCACTACGACGCTTTCCGTTAACTGGGCTCGCCTAATGTAGGAGGATGCTCGGCGAAATATTATTTTTAATCGGAATGTCGCGTTAGAGAGCTTTTGATTATAAATGGGACATGCTCTATTATAATGTGTGTGTGTGTGTGTGCGTGTGTGGAGTAATCAATGGTTAAGCGAGCAAAGCACAGGGCTTAATGTCTCGAATTTCACGCAATCAAATTTAATGAAATCTCTCGAATTTAATCTTGACATTTGTATTTTTAATCGATACTCGTTTTAATACACCTGCCCTCGCGTATAAATGCTTTTGCATGCGCGCGCGCGCATATATGTGTGAAAATGTGTTGCGAGAGCGCTCGCACGTAAGTGCAGAAGTAAAAGAAAGGTAGAAGATGGGAGGAGAGATTTTATTTAAATATAAGCGGATAAACGAACTTGTTACAAAGTTTGACCGAATAAAGTCAAATATGTAAACATAGGACAAAATTCACCTGTAGCTTTATTTATACTTTGCAAACCTTCGCGTAACTATGCGCGCAAAGCTCGAGAAAAGCAACGGTCTTGTAAACAGTTAATGTACGTCAGCATTTTCATGTACAAATTATAATTACATTTAATTTAAAGGCATGAAAAATTTATCGCATAATTACAATTCAATACAGAACCATAATTTTACGTGTATTCTCAATTAATTAATAATTATCTTTATATCACCGGCCGGGCTACAGTGAAATTATAATTCATTCGTATTTGCACAAATTGCAATTATAGTCTTATAGTCTTCAAAGTGCAAATAATTGTAATTTTTATTGTGAGGTACAGAAGAAGTAAGGCATCGTTGTACCACTAGACAATACGGCAGTCCTTTTATTTTATTTTATTTATACCTCTAATACAGAACTATACACAAATATTATAGCAAAATACAATTTAATTATTGGTGTAATTAATTATTAATACATTAATTATAAAAATGTACACTAACGTTACGACGCTTTAATAGTTAGACACGTCGATGAAATGGACTTTTTCTTTCGTTTTTCTTATCTAAAAAGCGTATATCGAAGTTTTCAGCACAACTAACTAATAGCAATTGTTTAAAAAAGAATGCATGCAAAATTGCACGATACACTGAGCGCGCACGTGAATATATAAACACACGTGCAAATGGACAATGTGTGCATTTAGAGAATAAGATATTTCAATGCCATAAAATCACATTGTTGTTACGATACAATAAGTTGTCGGAACAATAAACGAATTGACAAAAAATTAATGATCTGTTTGAAATAATGGCGGTTCATATATCAAATTATTTGAACAATACTAGTCTATTTAAAATTCATGGCTGCGACTAATAATTCAATTTCTACTTATAACTATTCCATTGTGAGCAATCTGCAAAATTAAAAATGCGAACAGCATTCGCGCAGCGGTATATGCGTATGCGTGTTTTTGTGTGTGTGTGTGTGCGCGTGTGTGTTGTGGGTGCGTGGGCGTGCGCGCGCGCTTTTAAATTTTTAATAAAATTTCGTTTGCTTTTGTTCCTAGCGAAATAAAACGGAAGAGAAGTGACTAAATGATAATTCATTGGCAAGGGATTAAGCTCGGCTATGCTCGTAATAATCGAGATAAATATGTAGCTTGAAAATTTGAAAATCGCTTCCGCCAAACCGTTTCTACCTGAATTTCATTTAAAAAAAACTTAGAAAAGCTCTCGCTATGGCTGGCAAAGTATAGCGACGCGTTGCCTTCGCTTAAGCTCCAATATGACAAGTAGAATTTGCCGAGTGCGTTTACGATAAGGACGATAAGACCTTAACGCATAAAGTGCGTATGGTCATTTAGATGGGGTGGGACAAACAGAAATAATAAAGTTTAAAAAAAAAAATGCCGATAGTGGTACTTACAAGTGAAGCATGTAGGTAGTCTCGCGAAGTGAATAAAAGGTAATCGAAGAGTCCTGGATTAAGTGTGAATAAAGCAGCGAGGCTTGGAAAAGCGGTATGATGCGTCGATTGGTAGAGAGTACGAGTGGCCGGGAAAGACGTCGACACGGCCGGCCCGACTGGCAATGACAGTTGGCCGAAAAATCGCACATGTATATAAAAGCCAGGTCCACTTTTGCCGGCGGCCTCGAAAAAGCGCGCGTCCCGCGGCCATTGGCTTCCACCAGATCTCCCGCGCATGGAGCCTGCAGGCGAGGCCGCCAGGGCGCGCCAGCAGGATCGCGGAATCGCGTGTCCGCACCGCTGGGAGCGACAGCGAGTGCGTCGAGCCTCGAGAGACTCGAGTCGCGGATGGGAGTGGAGTCCTCGGGACTCTGTCGAAGCAGCAGTCGCTGCCCGAGCGCCCGTTGACCAAGTCGTTGAGTTGGTGTCGCGAGCGAGCGAACGAGCTAGTAAGTTAGGCGGAGAGAGGGAGCGCGAGGTCGGGAGGAGGAGGAGGAGGAGGCCCTGCTGCGTCCCGTCAGCAGAGAGCGAGAGCCAACGTGCATGTGCATGTGCGTGCGCGTGTATGTGCGCGCGCGCTGACAAATATGGCAGTCGTCCGGACCTGACGAAGGCAGCCGCCCGGAGCAGACCCTGGCCCACGCGCGAGTGGCTCGGTTATTCGTCGAGAGGAGAGCAGCAGCGGAAAAGGAGCCGAAGAGGAGCACGTGAGTACCGCCGACGGAAGGAAGACCTCTGCCACTAGCATTGCAGCCGAGGCTCCCTTTTCTTCTCGTCTCTCGTCTCTCGTCTCTCTCTCTCTCTCTCCCTCATACACACGCACACGCACAAAACACGCAAACACAGTGTCCAAGAGCACGGGCACTTGCTGTCGGCTGCCACCATAACCTAGTTGCACAGCAAGTGCGTACGTGTTGATCGCGCCAGCCAGGCTGACACCCCTTTTTCAATAGGCAATCGTGACACCTTCGCCTCCATCGGCTCCCTCCTCTCGCGCCCCCCTCCCTCC
>JAPYYT010000982.1:0-33766 GCA_030522565.1 Ceratosolen corneri
CCACCGCCGCCGCTCGCGCCCCCCCACCCCCAGTCCTCGGTCTTGCCAGTTATTTACGACCCTCGCGCAATGACCTTCATTGTCCCTCGGTGGGCTCTTTCACGAGGATTGGCAAGTCGCGCCGAAGCCGCGCGCTCACATAAAACTGAGGCGGCGTTTACTTCCTCAGCGCGGACCGCTCCACGCGATCAATCTCGCCTAACCACTAAATCGTCCGTTCCTCCCGGTCCCTTCTACCCGCACCCCTTATCGCCCCTGCCCCCCCCTCCCGGCCATCTCTCTTAATCTCGAGCGCAGCTCGTACGGGAGCGCGACGATAAGGAGCCCGAATATCCTCTCGCCCGCGCGAGCTCGAGCGAGTCGATTTCCAAAACGCACTCGATTGCGGTGACAATCGGCCGCGGACTGTGGCAGAGTCGCACGTGCGCCAACTCCAGGCCCGCAAAAACCGGGCCCCCGACGGCACCGCGGCCTTTCACCGGCTGCCCTAAATGGCCCCCAACGACTCGCACTCGCTCTCCGCTGTCTCTCGGCAGTCCCTCGTCCTTGCGCCTCTTAAGCCGTTCCCCTGGCCTGCCTCCGGCCGCCCCCCGCATTCCGCGTGGCTAGACGTAGTGCGCGGCTCTCCTACGGACGACGGACGATCCGCTTCTTCGGGGGGCTGCTGGGCCCGATTCGCCAATGTGACGATTAATACCTGGAGGCTCCATTTAATCGGAGGTGATGCGCTTCTTGGGAAAGTGTGCGTAACCGGCCCACCTTTCGCTGCTTTTCCTAGTCGCCTTTAAACCCCCCCTCCCCCCTCCCCGCCACTTCCTCCACTTCCCAGCCCATTCCACCCCTCCCCGGGACGATGACAAACGGGTCTGGTGATGGAAGATGCGCCCTCGAGTGGCATTCAAGGCCCTACTATTGTTATTATTATGATTATTTTCATGTTGTTGTTGTTGTTGTTGTTGTAAGGCGGTGGAGTGTGTTAGGAAACTCTTCTTTGGCTGGGCACGTGCGTTTTAAAGTTATTGTGAATGCTTGAGAAACCGTTGGGTGCGCCCGTTACGTAGGCCTTTTTGTCCTTCGAGGGACAATATTCAGCGCGTCTGAAAGCACGACTCCTCAATTATAGAGCGTGATCTTGCAAATTTTCGTTCTTGCTCCATTTGCTAGATGTAGCGTAGCGTTACATCTTCTTTAACGATAAAATAAGGACAAGCGAAAAATGAAACGGATATATATTATTTTGAAAAAAATACGCCGACGAAATTTTAATTCGAATCGACGTCCACTCGATTCCCAACAAAGTATCTGAAATCCTTCGGTCTTGCCAAGCATGAACAAAGTGAAACCGAGACAGCACAAACCACATGATAAAAATACGAAATTAATTCTCTCTCTCTCTCTCGATGTCGATGGATAATGTCGAATAGTAGTAGTTCTCTAGTTGCTTGGCAATTGCGTTCAATCTATGGACAAGAATTGGCCAAAACTTTCGTGAATTTCGACTAAATGAGTCAGATCTTTGATGTTGATCCATAACTTTAAGCATACGTCGTGCTGGTGTAATAATGTTTAGTGTTATTAATAAAGCGATAAAATGTGCAAGGATCTGGTGTTCAAAGAGATAAATCTTTCACGCTGACAGAATACAATGATGCAGATGGCAAAAAGTTAGGTTATTGCTCGAGAAGGATAATCGCCTGACTCTGAGTACGCGTTAGTTTCACGATACTTGTTGCATTGCCTGTTCGACCGCGGCTTCCCTCAATGTCGATCTCGATGTCACATTGTGCGTGGACTTGATCGGCAATTATTAAGCCGCTGCTCGCTACGAGTATCCCTATTCCACGAGCTAGTAGTCAATATTTTAATGAAAATGCAAAAAAGATGAGACTAATAATCGGGGGGGGCAAAGTCGATGGTTAGAATGTGAAGTGAAGAGAGTTTGGCGCATGCTGGACGAGTATCGGACCGAGTCTACAAGTAAGAACCAAGGAAAATTGAGTAATCGACAATGCACTCAATTTTACGTGCGCGCGTGCGCTTACACACACACACACGCACGCACGCACGCAAGGTTACGGGATTCTTTAAATATCTTTTTAATATTGTGCTTGAGAGTTTTGGGTGGGGAGGGGTCGGGTAGGCTGCAAAAAGTTGGGGAAGAATAGTTTGCTAAAAGATTTTACAGGGATTAAAATTCACGTTCAAAAGCCATTCGAATCAGGCGGTTATTGTGCTCGGCTGCCGGGCTTTCGCTCGACAACCAACCGCAAATGTCTCTACTTAACCTATAGTGCACAACCTCAGCTTCAGCGAAAGCAATAAAAGTGCCTCGCATAACGAGAACAATGAGATAATTGCGCAGCTGCCAAGATTATGAGAAGGTGAAATGTATTTTAAATGCACGCTCTAGCCGGCATTCCAACATCAACCGATAATTTCATTTGTCAACCCGAGTATTCGCGCATTGCCGTGATATATATATATATATATATATATATATATATATAAGCGTAAGCTAATGTTTTAAACAATTGCAAAAGCTTCGAGTATAATGCAGGTAATGAAATAATAGCGCAAAGCACCTAATGCTAATGTAGAGATTTATTGCTTTTTGTTTGTAATATCAATATTACTACGTGCGTGTAGGCCTCGCCAAGACCATTCACACTTGGTAATTAATTATTCGTCATTCGATCGCGCGGGGAGAATGCTTTTGAAAAAGTGTATTATTACTTTTTACTTTCCAATGGATTATTCTGATTAATTACCAATAGATTTTAAAGGCATCCATTGATTGGTAAGCGCTTGCTTTATTTATCCCTTCCAGGATCGCTATTGGATATTGTGCGTCGAGTGCTGCGAAAGTCAAATTATTTTAATTTTTCCTCGTTGGTAATATTAATGTTATTAATGGCAACATGTGGCAACACAACTCACGAATCATGAAGGGATTTCGAAGATCGCGTTTCTATCGAGGAAATCTGGCGGCTTTTTACTCGTAATCCAGCACGACACGGTAATGTTTATTAGAAAATCGAGACTAAAAAAGTGCCTTGTATGTGTAACGTTCAACAGCCAACACATTCGATCCGTGCCTTTTTTAATATAAATTTCTAATACAATTAGAAATCTCTCTCGATCTAAACGGCAACTAAGCGAGCGATCCTTTATTAAGAATTTTACGTAATTAGCAGAAAGTCCACACAAGCAAAAGGTACGACTTCCCTACGATCTCATTCCAACTATACATTTAACCCTACACATTTACAACTTACAAGCTTGTTTTCCTTTCATTTCACGAAACTTTACGACGAAATCCCACGTGAAGTTTTTTCATTCCCTGCGATTGGCAAACTTTGCCACTACTATCAAAGTGTAATCTGACGAGATTTCAGCGATTGAACAAGACTCTTGGATACAAAACCATCGTCACAAGTCACAATAAACACGCTTGGACTTTCGGGGCCGCAGTTCGCTTCCTCCTTCGACAATATCATTTCCTTTACATTATCCCCCCCTCGCCCTCCCCACCCCCGCCGCCGACTTTCGTCTCAACATAATCATAACGCTTGATCCTTGGTGCAGAAACGCACTCGTCGATGCACCCACCCACTGCTCGCCAACCTACGCGCGCACGCACACACACACGCAACTCGATGAAGCAAAACAAGCCACCGCGCAGAGCAGTGGCAGTGGAGCTTGGAAACGTCGCGTAAAGGCCGTTGGCTTTCCTCGATCGCGTCAGTTTTCCCCATTTCCAATGCTATACGTTATTGTCCTTTTCTCGCCCACGCGCATGCCAAGTTATGCGAGCGAGTCCTTGGTGATTTATCGCGTAGTTGGCGAGCGTCCCACGGCCAATCTTTGGCCAAAGTTTCCCGGCCATTTCCTCCGGACACTGCACCACGAATTCAAGCTACCTGGTACTCACCACATTCTGTGAAATCGCGCAGCCGAGCCTCGCGTCGTCCGCCTTCCTTGCCACCCGACCAACACTAAGCGCCGAGTTGGAAAGTCTTCCTCTCGGAGGTGCGGGCGGGTCACCGCGAAGACACATATCTCGCAGAGACTGCAGACGGCGTCTCTCGCATGCCGCGGTTGCATCGGCCCTCGGCGTCGACACCCTCTCACTCTCTCTCTCTTTCGGCTCAGCGTGGCCCGTAACTCGAGAACGTCGGGAGAAACGCGAGCGCGGCGAGGAATCGATACCGACGTCTCCCGCTCTTGTACGGTCTCCTCGGCTTTTCAGCTCTCTTATCTTTACCCTGAGTCTACAATTGTATGGCGGATGTTGGTCGCGTCTGATCTCGTGCAAAGAGGCCACCGATAACGCGGAGTCGAACTACCTGGGGACCGGAAGTCCCGAGGACTTTGCCACGGGGTTTCTGGTGCCGCCTCTATTGTCCAACGGTGTCGACGATTTCCACGAGCTGTTCTCTCGGCGAGAATCCCTGAAAACCGATAAACCTCGTGCAAAAAGTTGCTCCTCTCTCTCTCTCTCTCTTTTCATCAGCCGCTCCGAACGCCGCTCGCAGTTTGCCATTGCTCGCTACTTTCTAATAAGCTCTCTTGACGTTTGTCGCGCGCACTCTTTCCCTCTTATTTTCAACGATTGAACGGATTGGCATTTCTTGTCCCTTACATACGGATCATTATCGTACAAATGTCACCTGGCAATTTGGTCGAATTAACTTCAACGAGGATCGGCATTGTTTCTTGCCGAGTGCCGAATTGCGTACGAGCACGCCAATTTCCCGGTGATTTAAAAGTTAAGGAACCTTTCAATGGAAATGCAGCACCAGCCAATCAAATAGCCCAACAAGAAGTTGTCGCGCAATGTCTCAATACCCGTTTCAATACGCATTGCACATTAATGCTCCTGTCCAATCTTGAATCTGGTCTCGGTTGCGAGTTGCTGGTCTCGGTTGCGATACTGACCAACGATCAAGCACATTGCATGTAATGAGCCACGTAATCCTGGAGCGGAGAGTTTATTTATCCTGACGATTTCATCTCTTCTTTTGATTCACGTACTTTAGAAAGCTGCACTTGAAGGAATTGCAGGCTGGCCTTGTTGTTTAACAATTACGCGCGACAACAATTTTTACGAGATAATTTACCGATGCTTTATTCCATTAGTGTTCTTATCCTTTGCATAAGATGTCATTATTGGAGAGCAAATCTTGATCTGCCAACTCGCAATAGTCATCGTGGCTTACGCGCACTTTCGCAGAAAGAACTGCTCAAGTTAATTATAGCTTAAGATAAGGATCTGACGTCTGATAATATTCA
Organism: Ceratosolen corneri; assembly: GCA_030522565.1. NCBI lineage: Eukaryota > Metazoa > Arthropoda > Insecta > Hymenoptera > Agaonidae > Ceratosolen > Ceratosolen corneri. The sequence goes on from JAPYYT010000982.1 coordinate 5,293, forward strand.
AGCCGGTGTCGGCCATAATTTCGTCGCTGCTCAGTAAGGACAACAATTGCTGAATAACACTTCCTAACAAGTTGATTTGATGCAAATATTTGGTTATATTTGAAAAAATAACACGTCCGCTCACATTTTCGAGCTTCTCTTGTACATTTTCATCAATACGCCCCTTAATACGTCATCTCATCTAAATCACTACAACTACTACAGAGTTTGACAATAAAAAAAAAAAAAAAAACACTACTCTCCGAATCAATTTGGCTTCCTCACATTTCCTTAAGTCCGTTTTGCATTGCAATTAACTACTATCACCACTACCACTACCAGTCCTATTACTGCAACTACTGCTACTATTACAACTGATGATAAATAACCATGCAAATTGCATAACTAAGTACATTACTTTATTAAAAAGGATTAGATACTTTTATATAGCTTTAAAATGCATGTATTACACATCATTGATAATACAATTTGAATATTTTTTTTCGATTAATTATAAAACGTGCAGGATCTGTATGAAGCATTTACATTCTGTTTATGTAAAGAGTATTGAGCAGACTGCATAGACTGGATAATTTTGGATTTATTTTACCTTGCCAAACACGACTTGAGCATTGAAACATTTGGCTTTTGTTAGAGTGAACGTATTATTTATTGTGTACTTGGCGAGTAATTGTAGAGGCACTCTCAGAGAGTGTCATGGTACCTCGTCACATTTACCTTGTCGTATTGAGCGTCACATCGTACAGTGACGACAGAGACAACGATATTCGCGCGTAAGTTATTCACCTTTTCTTGTCGCCAGTACGTTCGACTCGGCTCTGCTGCTTAAATCGATTTTCCATATTTGATTATTATTACGTACTCTATAAACAGTCGCGTGCTTAACTTTTAACACGGCCCCCTCTTCCCTTAAACATTTGAATCTTTGATCATCGCCCAAGTGCGCTCTACATTGAAACGAGACTCCAGAAAGTTGTTAAACCAGCTGTTTAACGCTCATTGTGCATTTATGCAATTACCGACATTAATAGTTACTTACCGATCGATCGTTTATTTACGGGGCGATACTATACTCTTTAACGCCATCTTATGCGTCCATTTTAATTTTCACGCTCAGCTTACCGCGAGACATTTAAAAACTACGTACCAATGTTGCATCGATGCAAATCAATTTTAACGGAAAGCCTGCACGAGTGAATAGTGGAAAAAAAAATTAATGATCCTACAATTTTGGCAGCAAAGTTAAATTCATTTAAAATCGACTCTCTGACAATCGATTCTCGCATTGCTCCAACTTCATCGCGATAACGTTTCATACGTTTGTTTGCGCCGATAATGCCATCGATGCTCGAAACAAGCTGTCAATATTTACTATTTGGCTAATGCCTGATTAGCCACACACACACACACACACATAATAGCAGCACACACACAGATAATTGTGACCAAGTCGCTCGACGATTTCTCTCGGGTTAATCGATCCCAAAATTGATTTGCGTGAAAAATTTCGCCAATGACGTAAGCCTCTACATCTCCGAGCGTTTTGTCCTCGCGCGTTGGGTATTTATGTCCCGGCCGAGGTCCATGCTGAAAACGTAGCCTCGCTGCCTTAACCGAACGACGTGTGACAATGTCCACTCATTTGCCATGTGCTCGGTGCGCCTGACTCCTGCTCGTCCTACCAAGGATTAAATCACATAAGCCTTGTCTCCGAGAGGATTAGGTCGTATAATCCATCTCTCGGATTACTTCTTCAGACACGTGCACGGCCACACATGCGCACTCGCTCGCGCGCACACAAGCCACACGCAAACATGCCTGCACGTGTATTTTTTCTTATTTTCTTTCAATCGCAATATGATATTTGCGCAAAGCTTTACCATTGATTTTCATCGCGGCTGCATTGGCTGAAAAGCGATTTTACAACTGTTTACCAAGGCCCTCCTCGCTCTCATATCACGAGCATCTAAATGCTTCCCCTTAACCTTCCCTGTAAAAGCGCTGCGATGCTATTTCTTTTAATCTCGTTGAAGAAAAAGAAAGAAAAAAGAAACAGGAAATAAAAGAGCAACAGTCAGTCACTCGCTACACGCCCCGCAATTAATAACAATATTTTAGGATAATCTTTTAATATAAGAGTGCGACTAGACCAACAATTTCCAACGTGTCCTCTTGCTCCTTTCAATAGCGACCCTCTAGACCCTCAAGGGCTCGCCTGATATTATTTGCAGACGTATCAGGTGTCGCTGCACTTGCGCATGCACATATTGCTCCAGTATCTACGATTGGCGAATAATGTCCCCACTTTCGTCTCTTAATAGCCGTATGACGCCACTGTTATTATATCTCATTATTATAGTTGCGAGCGTTGGCAATAAATTGCGCAGGCCAAGCTCACTGGCTGCCCGTATTGTATCGATATGCCGGCGAATGAATGCACGAATCGCCGTACAAATTTTATATAAATATTTGTCGATGCTATATACTTTCGTTGCGTGAGTGAGTGAGTGAGTGAGTGAGTGCAGGTGCATCGACGATAATCAGCTTGCTTTGATATAATGATAGGAGGGACTAATGTGCGCATTTTTTTTTTTCTTTTTTCAATATACAAAGCTCAGTGTGATTTAGCCCAGTGAATCATGCGAAAGTCGGAAGGAAAGCGAAACTTTATTGATTCAAGTGCTTGTCAAATAAAAAATGCATTTACTTTATGCTGCCCATTCGATGACGTGTCGTGCATTGTCAAATCGTCATTTTTATATATATGCGATCGGGTTGTTTGCTTATACATTTAAGAGTAGCAGGATTGAAAGGGCGCTTCGTACATTTATAATCCGTGCGTTCGATTGGAGAACGTAAAATTAATAAGAAAGAAATAATCGTCGGCGACAATTTTTACACTCGATCGATACTCTCCAATGCGCATTTCAATTGCAACTGGCGAAATGCCTCCAATTAAACGGCTGCTTATTATCCGAATGGATAATCTACTAATGAATAAAATCTAATAATGAAGTTTACTTGTCCTTTATTGCGCTGTCGAATTTTTAAGGTTGCAAGAGAGAAAGAATGCGGCCAGCCGGCACACGGACGCCGAGGCCAGTCAAAATATCCGTCCAGAATGCTGATAAAACAATAGAAAAAAAAGTATATTGAGCATCGATTGGCAATAGACTAGTTATTAATGGGCATTAATGACTATTTAGGTAAATTAATCTCCAAGTGTTTTACTCACATTATACAAATGAGGTTGGAAACAAGCGGCGCGTAAGACCACAATTTCTTATCTCTAAGAGACTCTATGAATAAGAATATTATTATTCATGAGCTTGCATCCTGATAATTATTATGCTGGAATTGGAAGCAGCAATTTATGAATTTATTGGCTACGTCCATGATTAAAGTTAAGCGTGCATTTGTGAAAGTGTGCTTTGCTGCAATTTGTATTTTTCAAAGTATAATGCACATTGTGCGATGAGTCACGACACTTAATAATTAGGGATATCTGTAATTTATTCACTTCACTGCCAAGTTAACTCTCGTAGTTACATAGTCACATAGAATGCATTAAATGCGTGAATTTGCAAGTTTACGTATTAGGTTAAATTAACTGAAATTATTTGTGGTTTTCAGATGGTTGCAAAGTTGTCTTTCTTTTTTTTTTTTTCTTTCTTTTAAATGGTGCCCGATGAATCATTGGAGGAGGAGGATGGATGGATGGATGATATAAAGCATAAAAACGGCATTTACGATTTTCTATTTTAATAAATCCAATTATTTATGGGTGATATTTTTACGCTTATTGCCATTGTATTGCGGTAATGTTGTATCAAAGTTATTATCAAAGTTATCGAATAATACAATGTATTGTGTATGGCATTTAATGTTAAACGTATTTTTCCAAAAAACGTCATGCACTTTGTTAGTTAGGCAATGTGCGCTTACGTAACTAAAACATTGATTAGAAAACTTTTAAATCACAGTCGAAAGATTTCACAACGTGTTTTCCACAATAGTTTGTAAATTTTAAAACAAACAACTTTAGAACACGACATTCAATTTACCAACGTTTTCCTTATTACATTATTTAGATATTGTAATTATTCAAAAAACACGCCCGCACGCACGCACACACACACTTTTATGTTTAAACTGTAATATTACTGCCAGTAATTATGAGCTTTTATTTCAACAATAGCGTATGTGATTTTTATTGCACTTGCCTCTTGCAAATTCAAGTTACATTAAATGTGTCTTTCGTTAACATACGATGAATAATTTCATAGAAAGGCAAAGTTTATGCACAGAGAGCATTACAAAAGCCAATGTTTTAAAATAGAGAAGAAAAATCAGGGTTAGAAAGTGTATACGAGATCATAAAGCTAGTGACCTACTTTTTATTATAACTTTTACCTAAGATATTCAAAGTTTGTTTGAGTGAGGAAGTTTTTCAGTTGTAGAATGAAAAATACAAGTGTCGGCTTCACTTTTTCCTTCTAATAAAGAAAGTCTGTAAGCCAGTTATCGTCTTACACATTACTCTCCCCTACCAAACAGTCGGGAAAGTTATGAGTTCATTTGAAAAATCATGTGACTGCACTAAGGCCACATTCTCATCAAAGTAGAATGACTTTAAAAAGGGACGTCTTATGATGGCCCTGACAATGCCAAGGTCAAACAGTGGCTCTCGACATAAAGTTATAAAGAATAGCGAAGCGGCATAAATTACGTATTGTTATTTCCCGCCTGACAACCGAAACACATTCAAATTAACTGCACTGGCCAACAAACACATTGGCACCGACATTAAAGAGCACGCGAGCTTCGAACAAGTTAGTTAATGTGTCGGAAACTTATTCGTGAGAGCATCACCTTCCGCGATGGCAGATGCGGAAAAAACAAGTACAAAGACATTGAGAGTGCATTATGGGGTTCGATAGTCGATAGGATTTTGTAAAGAACTTGGCGCATTATTGTGGTTTTAAGTACGAATTTATCAACAAGTAGAACGCTGCTTCAGCAATATCAGCAATTATGGTAAAAGTAGCGCAGGCCATATTAACAAGAAGATTGGCAGAGAACAATAAGTTCATGTTTAGTGGAGAAATCGTTGGGCCGAGTTTGAAATGCGAAGCGGGATTTATTAGTGTGGACTGGACGTGGACGAGCAAGTGAATCTGTAAATCCCCGTGTACACTTAAGCTCGTGCATATGATGATAAAAGTTGTGTCTGCAGACGAGACGAACCGCACGACATCATACGTGTACGACACAGGCAAGTGGCGGCTGCCTGGAAAAACATTTTGCGCGCACAGGAAATTTTCCAGCCTCTCGACAGTTTAAAAATTCTTTGGTTTAGGGCGCCCCCCTCAGTCCCAACAATCCGCTTTATTTCCTCTTCAAGGTAAGACAATAAAACGTGAGCCTGATTGCACACTTTGAGAAAAGGTATGCTATCTCCCTCTTCCGTACTTTAGGCCTAATTACTGTACTTTATTTGCTGCCTAAGCGCTGGCGTGACGCTTTATTTGGCATTCGATAATGAGCCATAATCAAGGGAATGTCTAGTCTTTACAATAGAATGGCATTCGGAATTCAACATTTTAGGTTCACGAAATCTTCTCCCAAGTATTAATTTGCAAAAAGCAATCGCTGCTAATGCATTACTATTTCGGCCATCCATTTCTTAAGCTGTTTTCAATTTCCAATGCTGTTTGATAATGGCAATGCAGAAAAATAAACTGTTGATTCATATCGCAAATTTTCAGCCTGATTGTATTATTGCACATTGGACGCAAATAAAAATGATAAATAGGTTTTGAAGAATATTCTACAGCTACATTTAGGAGGTAACTTTATTAGCTAAAGGTGTATGACAATTGTTTTCTAAAGTTTCAATATTTGTTGATTATTTGAAAATAAAGAAACGAACGTAATGCAACTAAATACGTTTTATCGATGATCGATGATTTGTACCAAGTTTGTTGTGTAAAGAAAAATCCGCTTCAAAAATACTGACACAAATTAATATTTTATGAAAGCAATGTGTAACTCGAAAGAGTATATCGAGCTAACCAAAGACTCTCTAAAGAATACAAATATTTTTATTACAAATTGTACCATTTTCTGTTTTTTCTTTTATTAGACACATATATTCTATTATCAATAGCTCCATTTTAATAAGTTATATAACACATTAATTTTGCATTAACTTAATAATCAAAATTATATACTAGTTTTTGAAAGGAAAATAACTGATACAATGAATCAAGTAATCATTAATTCCTTGTATCATTAATATAATTAAATATTTGGTTTATATTCAACAGACAATATATTATTCATGAAAAATTTTATGTTTCTTATAAATGTCGGAGGAAACATTACATTACCATATTATTAATTTAGTTTAGTATAATGTTGTAAATACTTTAATAATGTCATGGGTCATTTCACTTTAAATAATAAGATATAAAAAAAAACCAATTAAACAACAAATAATATTTCAGTTTATTTTTATGTAATCTTTTCAAAGTTTCTTTATAAATATTTTTAAATTAATATATCATATGGATATATTTATGAATTTCCTTCGATAAAGAAATTATAGTACATTACAAATATTACAATTTACATTTGAATTTTAGTCGGTGTAAATATCAGTACGGTTTTCATTATATATTAATATAAAATGGCTTTCTTATAAGTAATTAAAATTTATTATACAAGCGAAAAATATCGATACTCTGCGCAGAAATTGGCCCCTTACAATAATAAACAAAATATATCTCTTTATTAAATCATATTCATAATTAATTTATGTGACACTATGCTAATGTAAAATAAAATTTACTTTAATTTAGCTTGTACTTAAGTATTGTTACTTCAGCATTATTATTACATGCAAATAAACTTTCCTAAATTTCAGTGCTTTTATTTAAGGCTAATAGTAATCTGGAATATAATAACATTACAAAATAAATAATAACAATAAATAATATTCATAATTTAGTATTGCTAATTATTGCACTAGTTATTCTAGTAATTGCATAAATGAACTAAACATCTCATGAAATAAATTATATTAATATTGAGAATATATTTTTCTTGCACTTCTATCTTCGAAACAACCTTACTTATACAAAATCCTACAAGTAAAGAAAATTATTGCAGAGCTAAACACGTAAATAACCATTCTAATACGAAAACTTGGCCTAATAATAGTACACGACAGAAAAATATCGGACTTTTTGATCATAATTTGTTCACTTTCTTTAGCATTGATGTAAATGTCCGTTTGCGTTACGGCAAATTAATCAATCAATTGATTATATTAAGTAATAGTTAAAAATAGCTGTTTTTTGTGTACATTTTTTGTATAAACACGATATTAAATTTACATTTAAAATTTGTTGTAAATTCTTATGAAGATTTATCAATGTAAAGTTCTCGCTTAGAAGCTGCATATTCGGTTCCATCAAATTGTCTTAAATGAATCTGTAAGAATGAAACTTTTGTTAATGATGTTTATAAAGTTTTAATAGTTTATACATGTTCATTGAATTTAAGTAGTTAATATTTATACTTTGACAGTAAATATGTAGTGAATAAATTGCGATATCTAGTATTAAATGATATATTAATGAGAAAATTGAACATTAAAAGAGCAATTCTAACAGAACTTGCAAATACAGAAATATATTCAATTACATTCAACATTTGCTAAATGTTGGGATAATAAATTTTCTTTTCTCAGAGTAATCTAGAACAAATATCACTTTATGTAATAAGAAATAAAGGCTAATTTAGAGTAAATATTTTCCAATTTTTTTAATTCGACTTTTAAATTATTCATCAATTTCATATCAGTTTGATTATATTCAATTAAGACATAAATCTCGATATTTCTCTTATAAATATTAATTCACCTCGATCGATACATTATTTACTCACCATTATTCCTCTTGTAACTAAAATTATTTATTACCTGTAAATGTAAATTCACTTCTGCAGGTCTACTTAAGTACGGAAAATTACCGCCATTTTTTAGGTGAGCTAGCTTTGCATTGGGATAACATTTATACATTTCTTCTCTCACATCATTCGACAACGCATATTCATCAAAGACATCCATTATTGTAATTGGCAAGTGACAAATCTTTTGAGGCTGAACGTAGCAGCTTACACAGTTCATTGTCAGTCTAGACGCTAGTTCCGGTTGACTGAGACTTTCCAACTGAAATAAATTCACGTTAGTATAATATTTAAAATTTCTTTCATATACTTATAATGTGCTTCGTACTCTCTCAACCATAAAATCAATAGCATCGATCATTTCATTGTCTACTTTTTCCGTTTCAAAATTTCCCATCACCATTTTCTTTAAAACAAGCGATGGAAGTATCCAAAATCTGTAAAATAATGGTTGTTTTAGTTTTATTTGATACTTTGCATTTATTAGTCTAGCTAATATAAATGAGAAAAGCCGAATCAAATAAAATATTCGATTAGTATAAAAACCTTGAATAAAGCTTTATTTATTTATGACTATTTTAAGTAAATATATGCTGTAATGTTATTAAAGTATTTGTGTTCAGAAAAAGTGCATAATGAACGTTATTCAAAATCGAAAACGAGGACGAATTTACATCATTTTGGTGCGCTCATAATAATTTATATTATATATTCTTTCGTACATGTAATAAATCTCGATAAAAATTTAGTGCAAAACCATAGGCAAGTGAATTTTCAAAGACACGATTTCTAAATCCTTTATATGTAATTACATAAGTTTGCCTAATAAGAATGTAAAAGCCTAATGATATTAATAATTGATTTATAGATGAATTTCACTGAGGATACTTTATGTCACGTTGATCGTATCCACAAATCCTTTAATAATATTAATGTTAATTGAGTTTTATAAGTTGAGACATACACAGCAGCAGAGTCATTATAGCTGAACACTGTGGTATCGGTAAAAGTGTTACATAAAAATAGAGAAACTACTCGTGGACAGTGTGCATTGATTTCAGCAAATTTTTGAGCAAGGAAACCACCTGTCATAGTAAGCATAATAAATTAGATTTATTAAATTTCTAGAGTCATTAATATACATATAGAACATCAAATCACTCGTGAGCTTTATTAATCTACATTTACAGATATTATTTATATAAAGTGTTAGCTAATTGTATGGATAAGATTCTAAAATAAACTGAGTTTATTTCATTAAGTAAATGTGGTGTTTCAAGGAGAATATCAATAAACTGATCCAAACTGATAATAGTATGGCATTTATTTAGTATAGCAAATTTAAATATTTAAAATAGCAATACCCAGTTTGGTAATATTTGGAAAATATTTGGAAAATACATGTTTGTAAATATTTATCAAACAACATTAATACCAAATGCTTGAACTTTAAATTAATACAACTATAGGCTATCTAGAAATAATAATATTTATGTAGTTATTAAATATATTGTACCTAATGACGCGCCAAATAAATGCACTCTATCTAACTCCATGTAGTCTAGTAGCTTTTTAAATCCATCGCACCATTCTTTTACGTTCCAGTAAACAGGTGGTTCGGCCTAAAAAATTAATATTATTAATAATATGCATTAATGGATGCTTCTTACTTTCATTCTTTTAGTTAAATTATTTTCGACAATCATCTACGAAACTTGCTATCTCAACAAAATTTTTTACACGATAAAAAAAAGTAATTCAATCGTATTACTTACAGATATAATTCTGTAACCTTTTGCGGACAAACTTAAAATTTGTTTGAAGTAGATGTCGGCAGTTCCACTGACTGGAGCAAGACAAATAATTGGACATTTAATAGTCTTTGGACTCGAATCATATACTTTCCATCCCTATAAAATAAGTTAAGTTTATTAAAAAATCTTCTAATTAATTAAAATAGGCTATTTACTTTGTCTGTGTAAAATTCAATTGAATTTCATCAACTATATAAATATACTTCATTATATGTTAATTATAAAATAATTTTGAATATTTGAATTAATTCTTTATTCTTAAAGCTTAAATATACTATGTTTCTAAACAATATTAAACTGTTGTTATGACATATTGAATATTGAACTATTTCAATACTTATTTTTATTTGTACAAATGACATTTTAATGAATAAATCATTCAATTACGATAAGCAATATACATAATAAACTATTGGCCATCAATATTAAATATTTGCTTTAGTTATAATATATCAATGGGCAAATTTGGTTAATAAAAAACATTAAAAATACAATATTATTGTTAATTATTAGTTAACTTTTGTCTTAATGATGAAATTTGAAAATAAACTGTAGTAATGACATTTTGAATTAATCTACATAATTATTAAATTGAATTGAGACGTTAAATCTTATTGTAGTTTAATTATAAAAATTAACATTAGTAAAGATACAATATAGGTAATCGAAAAATTTTTTATACATTACTCATTAATAAAACCTCAAGATACGCTTAATCGAAAAGTATTTACCATCGCAAAGAAAAAGTTTATCTTAATTGTACAAGATTGCGAGGGTGAATTGTGCTTAATCATCCCTCTATCTAAGAAAACAAATATAATAAAGTAAGACCAGATTTATGTAATGAAAATAAAACGAATGAGCTGCAGAGGAATAAATTCATGAATTATCAGCCAATTTTATAATACGAGCCGCCCTAGCAATGTTGAAAAGGTAGTGGTGAAAGCAAATTGGAAAACAATATTTATCAACTAACCTTCATACCATCAGAGTCGACGACAATTTTCCGAAGAGGCACAGAACTTCGAAAACTCTGGTACTCATGAGATCTTGATAATTCACTGGCGCACGACATTTTTGCCCTCTTACTAGCTGTCGTCGTATACTTTCCTTATTGTAAGCTTGGAGGCAGGAGAAATTACAATAATCTTCCCTCCTTAGGTTAGGCTACGAACGAATTTGAATCCGAGTATCGACAGTTTCTTGGTATTTTCGGTGAAAATCAGAAAATTTTGGCAATAAACGAACCGGCGATTCGGTGAATTGCATTTTCCTCGTAACTGGCAAAACAGCCGCCAGCTTTCGAATTAAAACGATGTTGATACATAATTACACAGCCGCGTCGTTCGCCTGGAAAATTATCGACTAATGCCCAGCATACAGTAAGCGCTACTAACTGATTAACCGAGCACCTTATTTTATATATTTATCAGCGATCTGATAAATGCCGTCGTTCGTTGTATTGTTAAAGGAAGAACGAAGTGGAATAGTTGGCTTGCAATTGGAGAAAAAATATGTTCCTCCTCGCACATTCGTACTCGCATTTCGTATGAGGCCGCCGCGTGCGTGTGTGCGTATGTAAATTTGCGTTGATAATGAGCGCGATCGCGCATGCGCACCACCCGACCGAACTGTAAATAACGTGCGATAGCGAAGTTTTTGCGGAATAATAATGATGATAATTATTCAATAACATTTACACTGCACCAATATTGCCACACTTTTTATGGACAAGTGTAGTATTACTTTACTTTAATAGGAATTGAGAAGAATGGCGTAGAAGTCCGAGTGATGCGTTTTTGACATGCAATGAAGCCAGTGGATTAGTTTATAATCGGTATTATGTAATGATAAATAGCAGCTTGAAATTGCAAAACATTCATCATATTTTATAACGTAAATACATAAATATATACAAAAAATATAAAATTACACTTTTGGCAGGCATTTTAATGGATTTTATCTCGTATTTGATTGTCCTTGCTCTCGTCATTTGTCAATTTATAGTTTAAATATTTGCATTATAATATTTCAATAATTTTTATCCGTTGATTATATCGCAAATGTAAATAGTGTCGTTGCAGATGGTAAAGGTAGTAGTGAATACGGAGGGGTAAATAGTCAATCACGAAGAATTTTTTTTTATCGACGCTCCGATGATAATATTATTCATGTCAGAAATTTTGATTTGAAATTAAATTAGACTTAAGTGTATTTCTTAAAGTGTCCTAATTTAGGATTCGACAAATAAAATTCCATAGTAAAAGACATTAAGACATTCAAATGTTAACCATTAATTCATTAGTATCATTAATTTGACATTCTTTTAAATTTCTATTCAATCGCAATAAAATACTAAAGTAGCGTTTAGTGCAAAATCACTATTTAATCATTAATATTTTAAAAAATACTTTAAAATACTTAATCTCTGTAGAGAAGTTTCTTTTTTTTTTCTTTTCATTTTTTAAGGCTATCCTTGCAAGTTTTATGGCACTTTTAAAAGCGTGCAATGACAAAAATCAACGATTATCTTGTATCATGTTCACTAACTTTCAAAACAATATTCACTATAATTATTTATGCCCAAGTAAAAATATCGTAATCACATTATATACATTTAAAACTAGAAATATTTAAAACTAGGCGTGCATAATGTGCCCCTGTATTTCACTAAACTCATAATCAATATCGAAAGCTTGGTTCACCAATACCAGCACTACCGCCAACATTAACATGAAATTAAAATTGATTCCAATAAATATCTGTAATAAAACTTTCGACAATATTCATTCGCATAATCCGACCACAATTCACGAATCTATCACGCTACCATCAAAAAAGAGTTTCTCAATCAATAATACCATTGATCCTGCCCATCATACTTCCATCAGACATTCAAATTAAATACAAGAGCCACATAAATTTGAATTTAATTTGCCGAGCTCACAGCCACTCCTCCTTACATCTATCCGCGTAAATCTATTCTTTCATCTTCCCCCGAAGGCCATTGCATTCCCCCGTAAAAAACATCCAGCCGATCGACATTAAAAACGCCATCGATCCTCCCGAGTACTCGCGGTAATTATTCCCAATGGCGAGTAATTAGCGCGCTAATCCGCAGCGGATAATGGCCCACGGAGGGACGAGCGAGCGAGTCTTTGAAGTCGCGCTGGGGAACGTCGATTCACCCCACGAGGAGAAGCCTGAAAGAGGTTACGAGCCGCTACCATCCCTTTGACGTCGTGTTTTTCACGCCAGGATGCTCCAGCCGAAGGCGCTCCAATGCGAATAATCGTTTGGGGCGCGGACGGCCATCAGAAATGTTACGTTTTCTGGACCGCTAAATCTTTAGATTTTCGTTGTTTGGGGGGCGGGGGGCAGGGGCTTTTTCTCTTTCGTTTGGGCTGCTCTCGTCGCTTACGAGTCGTCGTGTGGCTGCTAATTTTTGCGAGGAGCGAGCTTTAGGTTATGCGAGCGGCATGTCCTCCCATCATTTTCCAAAACAATATTGATTCTTAGGTTTAAATGTGAGCTTAATGTTGCAATGGAGCTTCCTCTACGAGGATGGCAAAGTACGATGAGGAATGGAAGAAATCATCTTGCAGTGCCTGATTAAATGAAGAGGGATTTATTAATTTATTTTCCACCTTTTTCCGTATTTATTCCATTTACAAATATAAAATAAAGCGTATTCTCCCTTTATATGTATATATTAAGTAATAGCGAGTTTGTTATTATAATTAAACAGACGCGCATACAAAAGTGTAAAATCCTTATATAGTCAAGGGACGGAATATGCAGTGTCGACATTCTTATTATTAAATTACCATTGGCGCTGGAAAACTGTAAATAACAATTATTTTAGTTAGATATATGAAGCAAAGCATTAGTATATTCCATTTGGATCTGAAATTAATTTTTGTAAAATATTTATATTAATAATACGGATTTTCTTAAAATGATGCATAAAATCTTATGTCATTGAGTGCGATATAAAGTGTGATTTTAAGGTTCGGCTTATTAACAAGAAAGACATTTGAAAAGAACGGCTACTTGAAAGTTTAATCATTCCACAGTAAATAAAATTAAGTTTAAATTAAAAAGTTTGGCGCTTTCAATGTACAATGAAGCTAAAGTTGCTATGCGTAAACAGAAGTTGTGACAGCAGTTATAATTAGTTTAGAGAGAATACGACGATGTAAACAATTCACAACAGAACGATCATTATAAATTTCAAGGACTTGTGGATGTGCAAAGTACTTGTTGCTACTTGGAAGCATAGCGCAAAATATCTTGATATAGATAATATTCATATTTTCAGGCAAATGCATTAAATAAATCGGAGTATTAAAATTGGCCTTGCCTAGGCAAGTCGATAAAAGTTATAAATAACGAGATGCTGAATGATTTTTATCAGTGAATGTGTTGTCGAAAGAAATTTTTGCTTTCGTGATAATAATTCAGAACGGGCGTGTAGTTGATTTATATTTGTAATTCTTTAATGTTTTCTTAATTTTTTTAATAGAAAAACATGGGCTCTTTATGGCAAAAAACATTGGTATCTGTTGTAATTTGATTTACTAGGAAAATATTTCTCCAGATATCATCAATGATATCATATATATCATATATCATATAATATAATATAATATAATATCTTCAATATCATCAATGGATGAATTATTTCTCGTCGACCGTTTGAATAGTTTTGTTCAACAATTTTCAACTTACATTTTTGAATGTCAAACGTTCTTTCTCTATTAAGAACTCATAGAAAGCACAGAAAAAGGCAATTATTTGCGATTTATTAGGCCAAAGAGACTCCCCACGAACTTTAGCAATTAAAATAAATACGGGAAAGAGGAAAGAATGGAAAGTGTTTATCAATACGACACATTGTTGTATCAAGTAGTGATTTTATAATATATATTTTAAACTTTTCATTGATCGAGCAAGTAGATCAATTTTCAACATTTACAACATTTTTTCATTAAGTTTATTTAATCTAATTAACAAACTACATACCCTCTATGTGAGTTGAATTGACATTGGCAATTACCAGCATCAAACCACTTTGCTCGTGTACTTTTTCTTTCTTTTTAAATTGTAGATATTTTTAACAATAGATTGACCATTCGCCAATTGGAAATATGAATTGTCATTGTTGAAAAGCCGAATCTCCTTTAATTCTGATTATCAAACAAATTGCCAATATCAGTCTCGTTATAACATTTTATGCATTCAATATTAGTACGTGAAATAAGCACAACAATTTGTCCTTAACACAATTTATCTTTAGTAATGTAAGCTTAATATATAAGAGAAAAAGGGGCAAACTATATAATCTTCTACTTCTTATCATTTTTCGTTCATTTGAATTTTATTTTCTGCATGTCGTGCACGTGCCTTTTGGCGCCCTCCCAACTTTGTCCACAACTCTGCCGACGACATCGCAATGCCGAATTCCCGCCCCAGGTCGACCCGAAGATTACGGCATTCCAGAAAAGCAGAGCAACTCGTACCCAACACTTCCGGAAATCCGCTCTCTTCCTGAATTCAATCATTGGCTCCAAATTGGCTATCCCCAAAGGCCGAGACAACGGAATACACGGAAAAGTGAACGGATACGATATCCAACGGCTCAATAATCATTCGATCCGCCAACTAATTTAATGACGGCCAGCAAGCAGTCTTGCTCTCTCAGGACCGAACGAATTCCCAAGATTTTCGCATTTCGCATTCAATAACGGCCATTAAATGGAAAGCACGGCTAAAGCGATCGATTACGCGCGCCGAGCATATTGCCGAGCGGATAATTCCATTGGACTCGGCGCGAAAGTATCATCGCCAAGGAAGTTATTTGAAGGAAGCTGGACTGTCCAGGTCGAAGAGTCCGACCAGACGGAAAGAGCGAGCGTCGAGGAGCCTTTGGTCAGACCGAGGCGTCGGCACGAGCCTGACGCTCTACCTATTGATTTTTGGAGGAGAGGGTGGCTGAGGTCGGGGGTCGGGGGGCCACAGCTGACCGTCGCCCGGCCTCCTGCTTCGAGAGGCTTGGGCTCTGTTATCAAGCGTCTTCCTTTATTACCGTGCTGCCTTTTTCTTCCTGCTTATTAAGTGGAGAGAGACGTAAGCGCCCAATGATGCAAGCGAGCCGAACAGTTCGCTTGTGTTTTTTCTACTTTAATGGCAGTTTCGTCTATTAGCTGCGATTGTCGTGTGTGATTGTGACGCTCGCACTTTCATTTATGATGCATTTCTGATAAATCAATTCAATATCGTGGCATAAGTGAGCTAAAAGTGGCGACATCGGATTAGCTTCGACCTCCAGATTGAGGCTTAAATGTGAAAGGATCCTTTATCTCACTCTGCCCATTACCGTGGCAGACACGACCGACAAGTTGGGAAACAAGTGCATTAGAATTAAGGATCTCATTGATTCGATTGCTTTAGTCGTGCGAATTTGACGATTCGTCGACGATTTGTGCGGCACGAGCACGAGGATTTAAGGGTGTGACGTCACGAGAGGACGCTCGTATTATAAAAACCTGCGACCCTTTTCATATACTTTTCACAATTATGTGAGGAAAGGTGAGGGGCGATTTGCCGAAATCCCTCTTGCGGGCGCAGTGGCACTCGATAAAGGCCTTCGATCTCCGTGGGGTGCCTCGAGCTCCCGATGCCTCCCAATCCCCTCGTCCTCCTCGGCTCGGCAATCCCGAAGAAGCGAAGCCCGAGGAGGTGGCAGGCCCGCAGCCTGCGGGGGATTTCGGCGGCGATGCAAGTGGCCGCGGCCGGGTTAGCAGAGCGGACGGCCCTCGAGGGTGCCGCGCGTAAATCCAGGAGCAGTCGCTTAGCATTTATCGAGTGGGCAAATGGGGTTCGCCGCCGTGTCCGGTTAAGCGGCCATTGAGGAGGAGTGGAAGGGGCGGGGAATCAAGTAGGCCGCGGCCGCGTCGCCGGGACGTGCCGCGGGAGCTTGATTTGGCAAAAATGAGTCGGGGACGTCGCGCCACGCAGCCGCCTGTGACTTTAATCACTTTAATGAAAAAGCCCGACGCATACGCCGCCCGAGGCCCTCCCGTAATCACGTATTCTCGGGCTGCGAATTCACCTCGCCGATGACGCTCCCGTGCCGCTAAAGTATCCTCCTCTTGCTTCTTCGCGTGGCTATTATCGTTGCATTATTGAGTTATTAGCGTGATTTTCCAGTTTGGTCGAGTAGGCTCTTGTCGCGTGGCCAGGCGAGGACGCTCATTATGTCAAGATAATCGAGTGCATAGATCCGTGTACTTGGGAGGGATAGATTTGAAGTTATTATCGGCGGTGTGTCGGGGGCTCGTTAACTTATAAATTTCCAGTGAAAAGTGCATTTTAGAATCGAGGACGAGAGCTGCCCCGAGGAGACAAAACCATCGTAACTAAGTGAAAGTAGCTTTCAATACTCGCTATTAATACCTGTCATTCAACGCGAACTTTACGACGTAAATATTTATTGTTGACGCATTAGATTCAACCAGGCCATTATCGCTTAATAGGCCATTAATTGGAGTTGGAATCGATATTGGTCCACTACTTGGTCCATTTGACGTAGAGATCCAGTTGGTAGATATTAAAGTGCTGAGGAGCTGTAAGAAGGATAACTCGAAAGTATTTATATTCGCAATGTTCTCTAGGCTTCGGACGAGCGTAATAAGCCTCACTTATCTTTAAATAAAGCGTTCGGATGGCCTATATATCTCTCTCTATATAAATCCATTGGCTTTCGCAATCAATAATCCAGGCGAATCAAACAATGAAATTGCGCTTTTCTCTTTGGCCTTCTCCCCTATTCGTCTCCTCTCTTCTCTTTCGTTTTTTTTCCCAATGACATTGCTATGGCCAGGAGCACTGCCCACTCGAGCAATTATGTTAATATTAGTGACAGCCTTTGCCAACGGGATAAGCCCTCTTGGATATTAATTGAAACGAGTTGAGTGTAAAGCAGCGCGAAGCACTAAGTTTGCATCCTCGACCGCGCGACCTTCACGACATAAAAGCTCCCGTTCAAAAGTTCTTCCCACCCACCCACCACCTCCAATCACGAGGCTAAGCCACTCGAGTAACTCACCCACACCCAATGACTTGTGTATCCATCGACTTTGCCCATTCGTGCACCAGTGCAAGCGAGAAATCAGCCATCTAGAACTGCACTTGAGCCGACAAAGTATCCCCCCACTCCACGTAAAGCTCAACGATAACACGCGTGACACTAGTGTCAGGCCACTCTTGGGCGAGTAATCCCCCGGTCGATACGCGACGCAGAGAATCCGCTGGCCGGGGCTAATTCGTCCTATCGGTGCAGTTCCGGTGAATAATGAAGTCGGGGGCGGCTGGTTGCCGGGTCGAATCGTCGAGGAGCGTCGGCTATCGATTGCCGGACAATTGAAGCGTCGCCGTTAAATGTTCCGCCGAATCCGAAACTTTGCGTGGATTAAGGCGCAGCCCGCCGGAAGCGACGATCAAAGTCCCGGCCGCGGCTTTGACGCAGCACCACGCCACTCAAATATTATATCCTATCAAATCGATAGGCGTCCCTTTGTCTCTCGCCCTCGTTTCTTCTCCCTTTTATCTCTCTCCCTCTCCCTCTCTCTTTTACGCTTATCGCACTGACCGTGCGATTATTTTATGCCTCTCAGTCGGATTAGAATGCATTTACTCGAGGGCTTCCGCTCTTCCAGCACACGACTCGGACAAAGACACTCGTTAACCGAGTCTCGCCATTTCCCGGGGACTCGCGAATATCGCATATCGCGAGGAGCGGGATTATATCATTGGGAAAGAATGTCGAGGAGGGTGGTGGCCGATTGCGAGGGCAGAGTCGCACTAGAGGCCGAAGAATCGTAGGCAAAACGCTATTGAAACTGTGTGAGTTGAAACATTGAGATGAGGAGCCGTGAGGCGTTAATGAGGGCATATCGATCACCTTCCACACTTATTAGACGTGCACAATTCGTGGGGAAAGGAATCGATTCTGTGCACTGGCGCTCGGCAGCCGTCGCTGCATCTTGTCGGAAGTGCGTCGGTCGACTCCCGACGTTGGCGGAAGCTCCGGTTTAGGATTTAACGATAGACGGGGCACGACAGAGCGGGGATCGGTAATCAAAAGCAAGATCCTTAAGCGATTTGAGAACCGTCGCTTTAAAGCCCCACTTATCGAGGAGCTCGCCGCCGCTCGCTATGATAATGTAATAAAATAAGTGGAGTCCTCGCGCTCCCCTCCGATGTAGCCAACCACCCCCCCTCCCCCCCCCGTCATCCCGTTTTTAGCTTGTTGGCTCGCGAGCATAATGGAGAGAGTGCGGGCAAGTTTCCTTCTCACCTTTGTATCTTTCTCCCTCGATCTCCGTCTCATCGAGCGCCTCCTCTCGTTAACATTAATTTACTGGCGGCGTGGCATCTGTCTCTCTTCATTCTTTACTCTCTCGTTTAAGAGATTTACTTTTTCCATCTCGTTCCGCGTCGCTGAGCCAAGTATTCGGAAACTTTCGCGCTCCCTCCAGCCTCGCTTCTTTAATCTTATATTTCTGTTTCACTTAGTCACGTTCACCCTCTTTTCGCAACTCTCATCTCCCATCTTTCTCTCACGGGGAGAGTCTCTTCCGTCGGGTTATCGCTCACTCTATCCTTCTTTTCACGTACACGCGCAGACTCGCCTCGGATAGCATTTCAACCTCCTACCTCGTTCGCTCACCCTCGCCCACCCCCCTCCCTCTCTCTCTCACTCTCTCTCTCTCTCTCTCTCTCACACACACTCTCTCTCTCTCTCTCTGTGTCACCCTCTCTCTGTCTGGCCGTGGTTCTCACGCTCGTCTACTACTCCGGCGAGCTTTCCGTCCCTCTCAGTCAGCTCGAGGCAGATACGGGTTGAGGGGCTCAGCTCTCGAAAGCGAAATACAACAAGTCCCGACGCCATTGCTGAATCGCCCTTCAGCGGGAGTTTTGTTGCCTCGCGTCGTGTCCGGGGCGACGGAAGGGGCGCCGAGCTCAAACTCCGCCCCCGCGCCGAACCGAGTCGATACTCTGGCGCCGCGGCGGCGGCGTTGGCGGCGGCGACCTCCTCCGCCCCCTTTCCCAGACCTGCCAGACCCCCCCTCCCCACTTGTGGCAGCCGAACCGACGAACGACTTGTCTTTACGGGCCTCGACTCACATTTCATCCCTCTTTGCCTTTATTACGTAGCGCTGCTCGTTGGGCCTTCGTCGTAGCAATTCTCCCCGCGAATCCTGAGTGCGACCTTGCGACCAACCGACACGACGAGTTGTCGTATTTTTTTCACTCGTTACTTTCCCATTTCCGCCCTCGACTTATTCGCTTGGCTCGACGCACGAGCCAACCCGTCACTTTAACCCGTCCTTAACCACTTTTTAGCGGAGACTTTGGCCATCGGCCTTGTATGCTGCGCCGTTAGGACCAAGTGCGAGCTTGAAGCTTAAAATCGAATTTTCCGTTTCATAAGTTTCGCGATCTGCATTGATATGGAGTGCAATGGAGCCAGCCGAGGTTCGTCAGACTCGCTCGCTCCATCCAATAGCCAAAATTGGCGAAAGCATTACGTCGAGAAATTTCTTAAGCAACGATTAATGTTGTCAAGTGCACTTACTTCTCTTCGTGTAACTTACGAAGCGTTGGTTTTAACCTCCCAGTTACAATTTTAAAATATAATATCAATGTTTATTGAGCTACCTTTTGCTTTAGCAACAAAGTTCCATTAACCAAGCTACCGATTAATCCAAACTCTCTCATTGTCGATCGCACTCCGATCGAGGGATTTCGCGATGCGGCCCCGAGGCCTCGGACGACAAAATCAATCTGCCCTTTCATACACACGTATATACACATACATTCGCAACCTTTATATTCACCGTGATATTTGCGACATTGTCATATTTGCCTTCAAGTCTGTGCTTCAAGTCGAGCGCCCAAATGATAAAGTTTGCTTTTATCGGCCATCATATGTCCTTGGAGCCCTTCTCTTGGCATAATTTGCATTTATCCGACAACAATTTCATAAAGTTTCGTATTGCAGAACTTTTTAATTATTTAGGCTGTATTTATGCGAGTGTCGCTTGTCTCTTTAGTACTAGACTACACGTTCGGCTATGATTTTTCCCATCTGGAATCTACATTATTTGCACTGCATTTAAATAGAAATGTGGAGCAAGTTTTATAGAAATGTCACGTGTCGTTCAAGAAATACACTTGGCCGGTAATTTTGTTTACTCAACTTGCCATTTCGTTTCGCAATTTACATCGAACTCTGGCGGAGAAGAGTTTATCAATTGGCCGCTCAACTGATTTATCGCGCATCATTTCACATTCACTATAAATCACCTTAGTAGTGCACCTATCCGTCAGCGAAATAACAGCCAAATGACAGGACTAATGTCAGGCATCGCTACAGCACACACACACATACATACTGAGCCCTCCAGCTCAGCCCTTACTTGAAATGAATTGGCTCGAAACTTCCGACGGCCAAACAAATCCCACCGCAATTATTCTCGATCGCGATATCACGCGAGTCAAAGGCGAGGCATATCTGGGCTTACACGGCTAAGCCCCTGGATCAGCCTTAGCAAAATAGAAAGTCGGCGAACAAAAGGCCGGCCCCGTTAAATATGCGCATATCAAGTCACTTTGACTCTCGCGCCCGATACACGTCAAGCGGCAAGTGCGCGGGGTTAAGGGGGGGGGGGGCGAGGCCCGCAAATCCTCGACAAACGGTCCACGCCGGCGTCCCCGGGTAATTCGTAATTGGAAAGGCATTAGCCCCCTCCCCGGTCCCTTTATCCGGTCGGGCCAAGGCCAAGCTTGGCAGATGCCGCTCTTGCCTCTTCTGCTGGCTCTCGCCTCTCGAGATCCGCAGCATTTCGGAAAACTGTCCTCGTCCACTCGAAAGCCATTTCCCGGCAGTTGCCGTGGCCGACCAAGGCGAGTCGCTGATTTCCAGGCTTCAAGCTCGGTCGATAATTTCCTTCCTTCTAATCGGGCCCCACCAGGGATGTTGGTCTTTTACTTGGCAGCCTCTCACTTTATGAGTTCCGAATTTTGAGAGACACGATAATTCATAATGAAGGAAATGCCATTGCGCTCTCTCACAAGTGTCTTTGCCGAGTAAGCCAAGATGATAAATTGGCCGCCGGAAAGTTTATTGGTTGGCTACGATTGATAAACTACTTTGGCCCAATGCACCTCGGGCGCGAATTCACCTTCTCCTCGTCGACGTAAAGCACGAGTTTACGAAAGGACCTTTCGTACCCTCGGCCAAGCGAACCAAGCAGCTCCCGCTTAGACATCCTGGCTTTGACAAGTTTGAGTAGCCCCGGCATAATTTATCGGGTCCCGGTAGTGTCGAGCCGCCATGTGGCGCGCGCAAAGTCAGGGATTAAGCCGGCGATAAATAAATATACGATACCCGCCTTCCTTCCCCTTACGCCATCGCGCGCTAATGGATTTTACTTTTACGACTGCCGCTTTTTTAATGCCGCCGAGTTATTCCGCCCGGGGCTGTCACTTTTTCGTCCCTCCTGCGCCAGCTTTGCCCTGCCGTGCATTACAATCATTTGCGTCGTTAGGATCATTTGCCAGCATCACCTTACGCGATGAT
Organism: Ceratosolen corneri; assembly: GCA_030522565.1. Lineage (NCBI taxonomy): Eukaryota > Metazoa > Arthropoda > Insecta > Hymenoptera > Agaonidae > Ceratosolen > Ceratosolen corneri. Next base: position 27,730 of record JAPYYT010000982.1, read on the forward strand.
TCCCATTAGTTGTCGCTAGTGCATCCCATGGTCTCTCTCGGGCAGGATCACTGGCCCAATAATGGCTTGCTCGCGAGCTTGGCTTCCGGCTTCATTTCTCAATGCACACACGTGAGACGAGTTGGCGATCTGCTGTTGGCGATCTGCTGTTGGCAATCTTCAATTCAATTCAATCTTCAAAATGCAATTTTCTTACTGAAATCCAAGTGGCATTTGATGCTTTTATGCTGCCAGCCTTTCGTACCTTTACGGAGGGATATTTATGAGGTTTAATTTACTTGGATCTAGATATTACATTGGAGCAAGGAGAAATGTTAGGTAGATAAATAATTGAATGTAATTGAATATGGTTGCGTACTTAATTTTATTACAATGAATGTTGCGTAATCATTATATTATGGCCTGCTGAATGCGATCATATAAACACAGCATTTTTACGACAATCATTTATCACAACATGGAATATACAGTAGATGCGCGCAATTTAGTCCTTTTTTTTTTACAGCGCGTTCTATGGCTAATTTTTATGACTAGAATAATTATTTTACTATACGACTTTATGAAATAATCTTTCACAAACTATTCGTTCTTTCCAGCAGTCGACTGTCACATTCCGAAACGCCTCGCCAACAATTCAAATCACCTGGCCCCTCTATCTCTCTCCATACACGATCCCCTCCATTCCCTCTCTTACTTTAGAACTTTATTGTATATTCCTCGAGTTCACTCAACATTAGAATAAAAAATTAAAACATTAGACTCTAGCGAAACAACGTGCATCGACAATGATAGATTAATCACGTTCCTTTTTCTCGTGTTAATAATATACAATTTATACGTACATATAGTCTTCATATTAAACAACTGTCTATCACGTATCTCTATCTATTACGAAGGTTTTTTATGTTAACAAAATTAATAAACTAATACGAACAATCGCCATTTCGACTCGCTATTCAAGTATTACAATTACGTGTATTTTATTTCACATTGGCATTCGTTTAAATCTGTCTTTGATTGTTTTCTTACGACGCGTATGCTTCGATCTCCATATTTATATCGATTGTTTTTTTGTTTTATTCATCTTTTGCAGTGACCCCTTTAACGAAACGATCGTACACATTATAATATTCAATTTAATATCGTCACTGTATTTTCAATTTCAAGTTATACAAATTATACGTTCGCAATTTAAAAAATATATCCTGATATATTTTCACTGAACTTTTATGCTAATTAATTCATGAAAAATTAACAGCCATTAATATTAAGATTGACTGACAATTATTATGAGAATTTCAGCTGAAACTTACAAGAGCAAAAGTGAATTTTCAATAATTACAATTTACATGCTGTTATGTAATATTTCTTTTTAAAATTATTCCCCACAAATGCATTGTAATCCATTGTCAGAGTATATTTTTTCTCTATGGATCATCTTCTTTTAACTTTGTAAAACCACGAATTATAAGTGTATCAAATATTTAACGGATCAACTTACTTTAAAGCAAGACAATTTTGTATATCGTCTGTATTTGAAACTTGATGTAAATAAAATTGCTAATAAACAAAGTCCCATTTAGTTGTCAAAACTAAAACTTGAAGTTTACAATAACAGTGAAATTATTAGTCTACATTAATTTATCGTAAAAATTACTAATCACATATCTGTATTTAGTGTATAGAAAAGTAATCAAAATTAAATAATAAATAATAAAAATAGGGAAGGAAAATATTTAAGTAAGCATTTCCTAGCGAAATATAATTGTCAATCTTTGATGGATAAATGAAAATGTGCAGTTTGTCATTTCGGTTAACTTTAGGCCTTGACTGTGACACTTGTCACTTTCGTTGCCTCTTGATTTGATTTCAAATAAATTTTTGTTGCTCTCGGTACAATACCTCATTTTTTACATGATTATCAATTTTGGTCGTAATGAAGAATGCTTTTTCACCGCCTAACCATAATAACAAGATCTCATTAGATATTCTAATCCAGCTTTAATTTATCTATTATGCTTCACCGTACTGTATCAATCAAGTTAGGCATAATTAATTGCTACAAAGCTAGAGTTACGTAATAATTAAGATTAATCCCTGGAAATAATTCGATAATTTCGGACTGAAGAAAATCACACAACTGCTTCTATATATATATATATATATATATCCGAGGGACTATGTTGCACAAGTGCACGTGCAAATATTAATATGTATAGTACGGGTGAACGACTAAAAAGATTTCAATACATCGAGGATGATTATTCCGCAAGTAAACGTAAACACATTGTCCCGTGTGCTTTCCTTCAATGCTCAAAATCAATAAAAGCCAAGCAATCCTCGTAAACGTTTCACTTGAACCTTTCTTCATTCAAAATACACACAACACGCACACACACGCATACACACACGACACGCACACACACACGACACACGCGCACGCACACGCGCGTTAAATTCGAATGACATCCGGGACATTTTGTGGTGCAACAATATCTACGGATAATAAATGAAAATCATAGAGGGTAAGCTTTATTTAAATGAGCGATGGCTATTGTCGCCTGCTATTTGAAATTTACATTTAGCCAGAAACAGTGCAGTTACATTGAATTGGAGTGTACGAATGCAGCAGCCCAGGAATTGTGCAAATCAATTTACAGGCCACCTCATGTGGATCCTCGTAGCGCGCAGGAGGAGCATCTGTTGTCTCCTTGAAGTGCACACACACACACGAGGCTCACAATCACGAACAATGCAGCACAATCAAGTCTCATATTTGCCGATTATAATGTAACCGAGGCTCGATGAAGTAGAGTGGGAGCTTGAGAGGCGCAACTAAGGGCCAACCGATCAATTAACTTGCCAAACTTGACTTTAATCACGTGGCTCGAGCACGAGTCTCCTCGCTAATAACTAATACACGAACTCGAGCCTCCACCAACACTGATTTAAAGCGAGCTCAGCCAAGTGCTCTGCGACAGCCTCTAATGCCTCATACTCTTAGGCAACGAGGAATCAGTTCTCTCGACGATTGGCCCCGTCCAGGTGCTTAGAGGACCCCTCTAAGAGACCTCTCCCAATTAACTCCCCACCACCACAACCAATTGGCACGAGGTGCAGTCGGTGATCGCGCGCGTGTGTGTGTAGGGGCGCGCAAGAAGAAAAGCCTCTAGTTCTTGTACATGTCGCAGAGTACTTTCTCCATCGGCGTGTTGCCGATCGTCCTGTGGAAGTAGATGAGCTCGACCCGGGCGGCGGACACGTTCCTCAGGAGGGGCAAGAGGAGCAGCAAACGGCCGAAGCGCGCCGGATTGCTCGGCTGTTGGCTCCTCGTGTGCTGGCCCAGCATCACCTGCGCTTGGTCCTGCAGGTTTTCGATCTGGCTCGAGTCTTTCAGACCTCGAGTCTCTATAAAGTTCGTGCCTCGTTGGTTCATCTTTCGTTGGAATGTTATTGAGAGCGACGGGCGAGCGGACGAGCGGGCCGTCGGAGGAGGGGAGGATCGCGGCTTAGGTCGGTGTTTTACTTGAGGGTGGCGTGGTTGGGCATGCACGGGGAATTTCAGCGAGCGGATATATAAAGTTTTATGCCCTTCTATTGGTAGTAATGTAGCGTGGAACTTTCGAGTTGGCACTGAATCGTCTAATCTCCTCCAATGGCGATGCAATTGCACCTCGGAACATTATGCTCGGGGATGGTATGGTGAAACGGGAAGGGGGTGGGGGGCCGCGACGTCCCGCGCGAGCGCTCGATCGGCCAATAAGTAACTAATAAGCTCGTCGTACCTGGGCGGAAGAGGACGATGGCCTTCATGCAGGCGAATTCCGCGGGGTCGATCATCACGGATTTGTATCGGTGCAGCATGTCGTGGAGGTACCTCACGTCCACGGCCACTTGATTGGATTTGGCCGGCGAGGAGAGGTGGAGGCCCGAGTGCGAGTGCACCGGGTGGGGCGACATCGTCAGGGCTGACAACTCAGCCGCGCTGAACAGGGGCGAGGATTCCAAGGGCAGGCACCACTGGACCGCGTTCAGTAAAAAGAGCTCCGACCACGATTCCTCGAGGAGTATCACCTGGGTGGCATTAGCATGGACAAGGCAATTTGTAATTGGGCTAGAGTTTTTGAGTGGCTTCGTTGCAATGTCCAATTGCATTTACTGCATTGGCCGAATGTTATTTCGGATGCTGAATGTGGGAGGTGCGATGCTGCCTAATGCCGCGCGAACCTTTACATTTCTTTTTAACGTGCGATTATGCGATTTGCCGACATTCTTATCCCGGTTGTCGATCGAAATTATTATCCGAAGAAGGATTGTTTGGAAAAGATTAAATTATGGCCGTACGGCCAACCAAGTTCGCCTCGGTATGATTAATTGATTGGGATTCCATTGTCGTGTCCGCGGTTGTAATTTAAATCGGACGGCGTAGCGCACAAAGGGGCTAACGGGTCAAAGCATTTGTTTGAAAAAGAAGAAAAAAAGATAAAAACAAAACGAGCCAATAAAGCCAATAATATTGTTGGCGCATCCCCGTACAAAGTCAATTTGCCGATGAAAAAAGAAAGCGAAAAGAGAAAAGGAAAAAGGCTCTCGGAGTTTATAAATGCTCGTTTTTTTTTTTTATTTGATCGCCGTTATTAGTAGAATGTGATCTTTACGATTCCATCTCTCTCGGTTCTCGCTCACGCCCCGGGAAACTGCGCTTTCAAACCCCCCGTTGGCAATTTCCGTTTCTCGTCACTTACCGGAACTTGAGCGGCACCGCAATCAAAATAAAGCTTCCCATTTACATTTAATATGCGGGAGGCATATTTCAATACCAATGGGCATTGGTCGGTAAATCGGTCCGCCGATTTCATCAATAACTTTATCTATTTTTTTGCACGACAGCATCGAACGTCCCAGTAAATTAAGAGCAACGGGAGTCGGCGGCAGCAGCTCCTCCTCACCACCACCACCACCACCACCACCACCCCCCACCCCAGCCCCCCGATAATAAAGTCACCTGATCGCGAAAGGGCAGACTGCCGAAGGACGGGAGATTCTTGGCCCACTTGACCGCCATGAAAAGCAGCCTCGCCGAGGTCTCGTAGACGGTCTCGACGCTCGCCGGCGAGTAGATCGACGGCATAACTGGAGGCAGCTGGTTGCAGTTGGTGCGGGGCTGCGGCTGGGGCGTCAGGGGCTCCTCGTTCGTCACGTCGATGCTGTCCTCCGAGGCGTTTCCTGCGTCAGTTCATCGGGGCGTCATTACTCGCTCGCGCTTGCGCGCCTTCGTTACATCGTAGCCCGACGACGTAGAGCATGAAGACGTAGAGCATGAAGAAGACGTGGCGAGAGCGAGGAAGTTGCACGCCAAAGCCAGCACAGCCAGCTCACAAAGAGCTCGAGAGATTCCGTGGGCCCGCACCCGCCCAAACACACGGAAGCGGCAATCTCAAGGTCGCCAATTAATGGTCTCTAACCACCTCCAGTCTCGCTCTGTTGGGAGGAGGCTGGAGGGGCCGAGGAGCCGCCATTTATTGTGAGGGCGACGCGATTTACGCGACGAGTGATACGACAAAGGACAAAGGACTCGGCTGCAAAGGCTTTTCCGTACTCTTCCTCGCTCGATTAAGCATGCCAGGCGTAGCGCAATTTACCATCGTCGTTATCTTGTCGTGGTGGCGTCGGCGCAGTCGTCGAGTTCGAGGTCGGGGCGACCGTGGGTAGAGGGAGCGGTGCGGCATATCGCGCCATCGCCAAAGAAACGGGGGGCCTGTGGACAAACAGTTGGAGCCGCTCCAGTAAATCACCATAATTTCGCAATTAATGCGGCCGCTTATATTGGCGGGCCGCCCTCCCGGCCCTCTACATTGAAATTTTAATCTCCTTGTTATTCATGCAGATGTCATTATTCTCGCAGATTGTTAATTAGGCCTTGAATGCCCAGGGCAGGCTGCTTTTTATTTATGATAATGTGCCTGCGCCCGCCCAACATTCGCTTTGCGCTAATTGTTTGTCGTAATAGGGGAGGGAGGTGGTGGGGTGGTGGGGT
>JAPYYT010000983.1:0-33760 GCA_030522565.1 Ceratosolen corneri
TTCCCATCCCTTCCCTTACTCGCCACCCGGCCCACCGCCGCCGCCGCCGCCACCGCTCTCTCTCTCCCGCTCTCTCTCGTACCGTCTCGACGTATTCCAGCGTCGCCTATCTCGCTGCTACGCATGTTTATTTATCTGCGATCTCCAACATAAATCCGACTGTTTTCGAATGGCGCGGGAGCTCGTCTTTCAGCCCCAAGTAAGATAATGCAATGCTCGGGTCCGACAGAGATGAAACGGAAGCGAGAAGAGAGGCGCGCAGGCAAATCCGCTTCTGGAACTTTCGCCGCAGATTTGCTTGGATAGGCGTGAGCTCGCAAGGACTCGCGCTCCTACACTCTTTCCTTATTTTTCCCCACCCTCTCCTTCCTTCCACCGGTCCTTTATTTACTCTCGCTACCTGCTTATTATTGGCTTGCTTCTTTCCTTTTGTTCTTGGGAGCGATGCCGCCGACGTCGAGGGGCAAAACAAAATATCAACAACACCTCAAGCATTGATATGGCGATGCGCGAAAAGTTGAGAATCACTTAAGCGGATGTCGAATGCAGGGCTCGGAGAGTATTGTGCACGGGAGAAAAGCCTCGGCATGAATGTTTCATTGCCGAGCTCCTCTTCTTCAAAAATTGATTTGGTAAAGGAAGCGCGGAGGATTTTTAACAAGCTGACGTGAACTCGGGCGACATTCCCGATGCTCCGCTTGATTTCGTCGAAGCATGTGACTTTGGAAAAATTCTTCACCCCACGAATGCAAAGTGCTTGTATATTGTGAATGTTCTTACTTTCCGCGGAAATATCCATAAACTATATGCATAAAGTATATACATATATAATTAAATAAGGATAAATAGGGAGGATAAATAGAAATCTGGTGTTTCATTAAACCAATGAGATTAATAAGCAATGCTACGAATTCGCGAATGAGATCCTTACTTCACTTTAATATAACAAATATGCCAATTATTACGCTACCCTTGCATTCATTAATAAACATTATTATTAATAATAATCCTTACATTCAAGACAGATATACTTTAGCATGTATAACTATTTATACTCACTACGTGCGTACACGAACAATGATAATAGACAATTCGCTGACGTATCCGTAAATTATAAGAATTACGTATTAATTAGTGATTCGAGACATTTCATTTACTTTAATACAATTGAAGCTGATTGATTTGATTCCAATTTGATATTGATTCGAAACCATAAACGATGCATTCGATAGTCGTTGTTTGAATAAATTCACTCAACCACTATAATCATTATTATTTATTGCCTGAAATCAAAGATTCCATGCGCATATTCTTATTCTACCAGTTACTTCGTATATATATATATGCATATGCATGCATACACGTGCACATACGCGTATGTAAGAGACGGTGGTAATGTAAGAAGTGCCGTTGCGCAACAACGATCGTGTCGATAAGAATTAGCACGTCCGTGAGCGAATGCCGTATGTATGGGTTGCCAGTGTATTTCAGCGATATTAATCAATTAGTTACTCAGCGCATAAGTATTTGATGCATCAATAGGGTAAGTGTAGCAAGTGAAAGATGGCCTTGCTTGCAGGAGTTTTATGCATTGAGCTCGCAAGTATACTTGGACGAGTGAGAGGGAAAAGTTTTCCAAACAGACTGACTTCTCGAGCAGCCCAAGACGAGTAAACAAGCAGGTGTAGTGCCAAGAGTAACAGCCAGAGGAAACTCCTCCAGTTCCCTCTCTAACCCTCTGTTTGTCCATCAGCCCCTCCAACCCCCCCCCCGGCCCATCGACCCGACTGTTTGCCTCACCAAGCCCTCTGGCCGCGTTACCGTGGTCGCTCGCGCATGCGCGGCGCCACGCTGAATATCAAGACCCAATTAGCCGCGGTGCCCCTAGCGTCAATTACCTTGAGCCGCGCAATCCCTCGCAGGCCTCCGTCATTAGGCACGCGGCTGCGAAGAGGCGCGCCAACTCGACGATTAAGGGCTGAAGGGCTGAGGCGCCAAGGCTTAGCCGTAGTAAGGACACCTCGTGGAGCTCGGGCTTGGAGTCGCGGAGCTAAGCCAACGTCGGCAGCACAGGCGGGAAGTGACTGACGCCGAGCGACACACGTGTCCTCGATTCCTGCCCTTGGCGACACCCACGCGACAGGCTAGGGCGACACCCCGTTGCGGGAAGCGCGGTGCACCCTTATCGGCAAAAATAGCGCCCAATCAGGATGGGGTGCGAGGGGGTCGAGTCAAGGGGACCGAGACCCACGCGAGCGGCTGCATCGTCCCGCTCCTATCCTTCCTCTTGTCCCTTGTAGAAGCGTCTCTGGAATTCTCGGCGGCCCGTCGTCATGGCGACGCCGACCTCGCTTTTAGGGTTAGGAGCTCGACTCCGCGGGCTCCGGGGGACGCGTCGGGGGACGCGGCTGCGACTGTCCTACCTCGGCCCAAGACTTGAGCGGGCGCGCCGATTTTCTCAAGTGCCGAAAATGAAAATACGATTACGATGGGCAGGTACGGGCGGGGGGGAGGGATTTGGAGGAATAGAGTTAGCTCGCGGCTTGGGTCGCCACGAAGGTCAAATGTCAGTCGCGATCTTTCTTATGTCATTGCCGAGGACTGTTGTTGTTCTAGGCTTGATGATGATTTTCCAAGACGAGCGCACCTGTTTGGATGATTTACTTGGAATTTTCTGTTTGTTGTGATTGGCATGAGGCATGGCAGAGGTAATCCCAGGCAGCGTGACGATTTGGCTTTGCGAGTGAAATTCTTGAAAATCACGTTCCAATTGCCCAATCAGTCGTTCACGCTGCGAGACTATACGACGCTCAACATGACGGATAATAATATTAAATTTACGAATCTCTTGTATTATTTATTTGTACAGCAGTCGGTCTAATATACAAAATGTTGGCCGCAATATTCCCGACCGTTCGAAGCCTCTAACCTCCAAGCGCTTATTTAATTTCCAAGTTTCCAATTGCATCGGCCCAGATTTCACATCGCAAATATTTTATTGACATTGTCCTTGAGGCGAGAAATTATCAGCAAACGTCCATTATGCCCGGTCATTTATATTTTATCTGCAAAAGGCAGATTAGAGGTAGCGAGATAATTTATTTGAATATAAATGGGAATTTCATGGCGGCAAAATTCTTGAATGAGAACGTGCCTCCAATTTCCCTCAAAATCTACAATTACTCTCATTGATCGATAATATTCATTTCAGCGTTTAAGGCGCATTTTCATTGTTTATTCAAAAATATATTCGGGTAAAGTTTTTAGCGCGCCCAAGTAGCCCTCGGCCTTGAAGCACTCGCAAGCATCTACTTTGCGGTAAACAAATTTTACTGCCAATTTATTTTACACATTGTATCCTCGCATCCAGCTGTAATTGAATTACGAAATTTTCTTCTCAATTGCCTTATTTTAATAATACATGAAAAAAAAAAACGCAGGCTTAGTACGCGCGGAGAAAGCTGCATTCCTCTGTCAATACTTATTCAACGAATTTTATGAAACAACAGTATATCGCGTGCTATCAATTCTCATGGAAGAGGGAAAGAGTGGCGATGAAATTTTTGAAAAATCTTCATCAGCTTAATCGTATGTTTTAATATTTAATATTTAAGTCAGTGGAAACAGTGTGGTGTCCGAGTGCCTCAAGCCCAATAAATAATCGGACTGACTTTTAATGCTCGCCGAGGTTGAATTATTATTGCGCATTCGCAAGGCGCCCGATCGCCAGCGCGTAATGAGTGAGAGAGGGAGAGTGAGAGAGAGAGAGAGAGAGAGAGAGAGTGGGTGAGAGAGAGAGAGAGAGTGAGAGAGAGGGGAAAAAATGGACTTGAAAATTAAATTCGTCTATGTGAAAAGGCTCGGCTAATACTTTTCTTGAAACAAATAAGATTGATTACCAACCGCACTCCCATCGCATAGCTCTGCAACTCGATCGGGCCTCGATTTGACCCGGCGTCATTAATCTGCAATTTATCGCAAGGGAGGATTTAGGGATGCATTGAACTTGAAAGAAAATAAATTCCAAGACGAGAGATAGACATGACGTGGCAGATAAGAGAAAATGCCTCGGGACTATATATATTGCGAGAGGAGTTGGCGAGCTGTTGGGCGGCGCGTCTCCCATTGCAAAATACAACTCCTATCGCTTTATGATTGATACGTCTGCCACGGGGTGAATATCGTTTATTGAGTGATGCTTGTTTCTCGGAATATGAAAGTGCCGTCTCTCAGGAGGTAGGTGGGCCAACTCTCGCAGCGCTAATATCGCCAATTGTTGTCGGGCTCTTTACTCGGGCCAATATCATATTGTTTATGGTAATGCGAGGCTAATTATCGAAAGCAAGTGTCTGTTGGTTTGAAAATAAAGGTTTCGTCGCAGATTTTCTTGACAGAGTTGTTTATTGATTGTGCTTGTATTTACAAGGGCTTGGCATAAGAAACGATTTTTACAAACACACTGTCGCTATTTCAATGCGGAGTTGTCGTTGTTATTGCAGGCTCTCTGCGTCCATGTTGCGTGTGAAGAAAAGAGAGCTTTTTAGGGAAGGATGTGACGAGCCTTCAGACGCATGATCAAAGCGCCAAAACGCAATGTCGAACCGAAACGTGAAGGAATGAATTCTTTACGCGTGAACTGGAGACTTTTACGCGGGAATATTAGTGGCGAGTAATATTAAATGGGAGCGTAAATCGAATATACGTGGAAGTGGTGGTGAGGAGGGCAAGAGAATTAAAGGACATGGGCTGCTCGAAGCCTCGTATGATACGCCGACGTTTTTGCCCGGATTATGGGGACAAATTCTCACGAGGATATTATTCCCGCGACGAGTCGATCTACTCGATTCCATTTGGAATAAAAAGAGAGAAATTCACGATCTCTCCCCGTTCGCCTTTAAGTACATCTTGTAGCTTTTCTTTTTCCTCCCACTCTCTCTGTCCTTCTCTTTTCTTTTCCTCTACTCGTGCTCTCATTCTCCATCCCGTGGCGCGGATTTGAAGTCAGCGACGCAGCAGAATCCCCGTTGACTGTGATGCGCTGATGTAAATGGAAATTTTGTCTTTACATCTGTTCCTTTACCTCGAACCCATGATTCCTTTCCTCCCAGCCCGCCTCTCCCTTGGCTCCCGCGCAACACAAGAATGCAACTCAAAATAAACTATAAACAAAAATAAATAATAAAACATAAGCGCAAAAAAAAAAAGAAAAAATCATAAATAATAGGGAGATTAGCAGCGGGGATGTAATAAAGTGGAGGTGTAGTCTTGTAAAAGGTAAAGTGAGAATGCTTTTTAATCGGGAGGAGCTTGAATTTTAAAGGAGAGCAGACGTTAATCCGGCAAAATCACTCGCACACTGTGCGCATTAAAATGATCATACATTTCTCACACTGCAGACCTTCTCTGCTTCAAATTCAAATATAGGATTCATGATCGTGCGTGTGCGCAGCGAGGCGAAAGTGGATTTATTTTTACCCCCTTCGTAATCAATTGGTACGTTAAATGTAATTCTAATAATCGCACGGCATCATTCATGACACCAATAATCTTTGTCACGACTCCGCTTTACTCCCCACCTTTTTACCTCTACTGTACTTCTCATCGAGGCAATTGATATTTCCATATTGTTTCATGCGCTCTCAATTACCCCACACACACCATTTTGCTCCTATCTATCTATTTCTTACGAGAGGCGCCTTTTTCATTTTTGAAATTCTAAGCAAACTTCTACCATTACATACTCGACACTCTAGGACACGAAATTGAATTTTAAATACATGCAACGTCAGCACAACATACTGCCATTTTGAGAGAATTTGATCTTCGTAAAACCATGAATCGAATGCCATTCTGCTGGAATATTACAATTCAGGGGTATCAGTTTTATCCAACTACATTTCCATCAGCTGACTGCTGCTCAATTTTAACAAGAAACTCTAACCTACTAATTACAACGAGAGCAAGCATGAGAAAATTCGTTGCGCAAGTCCATTCTATTTCAGCAAACTTATCTATCTCTCTATCTCTATCTCTCTCTCATACAATGCCATTTGTCTGCTTGTATCTCGGGGCGTCCCCCCCCTCCACCCCTCCTGCTCCCCGTCCACGGAGCATCCCATAAGCGAAGGCTTCCAGAAAGCACGCGATACTCTCTGGTCGTATGGTTTCGTTGTGCGAGCAGGAGACGGAGAGTCTGTTGGATAGTTGGTAACAATGTCGGATAAGGAGTTGGAGTTCGAGGGTTGAAGATTGTGGATGAGCCACCGAGGAGAATGAGAGAGAGAGAGAGAGAGAGAGAGAGAGAGAGAGAGAGAGAGAGAGCAAAGTTAGCAGGGGTGTGCGCGTTACGTGCCCGGGTGTCTGTCCGCGGAGACAAAGTAGAAAGAATTCAGATCACGAGATTCCGCTGTTGCTGCCCTTATGCTGCGGGGATGTACCTATGACACTACTTGGCTGGGTAAGGAGGGGAGGGAAGGGCAAGGAGATCGCGATAGAAGCAGGAAATATAGGAAAACGCTGAAAAAGAGATGAAGTATATAGCCGGTCGAAATGAGAGGAGTAAGAGAAAAATAGAGGTGCAGAGACGATGGATTTTGCGAGTGGGAGAAAGAAGGGGGGTGGGGTGGGGGGTGCCCCTCGCCGTACGAGAATGGAATCAATACGTGGAGTACCAAGTGTGTGCTTTACCCCACATGCGTGTGTTTCCATGGGGCGTCCAAATATACATAGCCGGAGAAAGAGAGGCTCCCCTACCCTACAGGAAAAGGGGGGTGGCGAGGGCGGGATCCATCTCCCTGGGCACACCCTCCAGATATACGGGAGAGAGAGAGAGAGCGTTGAAGCGAGCAGCAACTACGCTATGCTGATGCGAATTTTCGAGAGAGGAATATTTCCCTTTCAAATTTTTGCAAGATAGGCTTTCGTATATTCTTCTACCTTCCTCTGCCTCTCTCACGCGCTCACACACACCCGCCCTCTCTCTCTCTCTTTACCACCCCCCCTCTCCCCCTCCTCCTTTTTATTTTATATTTAATATAAAGCTATAAATTCAGAAAATATTCACCAAGAACAAGAGCATAAGCTATTGCCTGCTATTTTCTACATTATACTCTACTTGAGGCAAAGTTCGCCTCTCGAACATTAATCGGCGATTGATAAGTGTCAAGTGATGGTATTACCGTAGTAAATAGTATTGCGCTAAGACTTAATTTTCAACATTCTTTCCAATTGCAATATTAATCGAACGAACAAATGAATCGAACTTTATGTCGTTATTGATTATATTATCGATAGTCGTATTTATTAACGATAGATGCAGATTATTTGCTTCTTCGATTAATATTCATCGGTAAATATTAATATTTCTTCAATATACACATTTATATCCTAATTATCAGAAGTATATGCGAATAAGTTTATTATAAATGCAATTAAATAATCAATTAATTTGGCAATGAATGCTCTATTCTCGCGTAGATGATGTACTAATTTTTGGGAAAATTAATCAATTTTGTAAATGACATTGCAATGAATTTTCATTATAATATTGTCACTTAATATGCCCTCTAATGTTTTATAAAAGACAATATTATTTGCGGTGTGGACTATTGGTTAAATGGCTATGAGGTAAAACGAGCTTTGCAAATACTCAATCTCGGATCATAATTTGTCGAAAGAAATTTGCATTTAATATAACGTTTAACAGCTTAAAAAAATGCTTATATTTCAAGATTTCAAATTAATTCTCCGACGCGTTGCGTTGGATGATGCGATTGAAAGTATTAAAATAAAATGCGCATCGTTTATGAACTTTGCCGGTCGTTTTACCTACTTTCTGTTCGTGACATTATTCCAAGTAATACGCTGGTTAACAAGTGGCTGCGCGAGAATATAGCGAATCGGGAATGAGCGCGCCCAAGAAAGACAGAGTGAAAGGGAAAGTATCGCCGAGAGAAAGCTAGAGAAAGAAAGTAAAAGAAAAACGAAGAAGTAGAAAAAAATTCTCTTATCACCCAGTTTCTCGCGCGCTCGCACTCACTCTCTCTCTCTCTCTCTCTCTCTCTCTCTCTCTCTCATTCATTCTCGTTCCCTAAGAGCGAGCGCGAAATGCAGCACAGCTGATGTAATTTGATTCCCCTAGAAAGTGTAGAGAAGAAGCGCCGGAGGCTCCATGACCTACCCTTACACATTAATTATAAGGGGAATCTCGGTGAGATTCCTCTACCCCTACTTTGCCTCATTTTCTCTCTCGTTTCGTCTAGTTGGCCGTGCCGCGTCGCGCTGTTTCTTTTGCTCTCGCTCGCTCCTTTACCTCCTTTCTCCAGCGCCTCGCACTCATTCAAGTCTTACTCTCTCTCCTTCTCTCTCTCTCTCTCTCTCTACTTTCCCCTTTCGCTCATTTTCTCCAGCTATCTCTTTCGCTTCCACTCTCATACACTCGCCTTCTCTCTCCCTGACCCAAGTACGCGACTTCGCCCCTAAATGAGGGTCGCACTCTTACCTTCCAAAGAATGTAAACGAGATCGTCGATTTAACTTTTAGCATTCTGCGTTTACCACCTCTTTCAAACTTTTTAAGACTTGGAAATTCGTGCCATTTACTTCTTGAAATTATTTCAAGAGCTTACAAATACATGGGCATATGCAGTGGCAAAATTTATCGAATTGCTTCCTCGCTCTCTCGATAATTCCTTTAGTTTATTTATAAGCCAAAGTATTTGTCTCGGCGCATTACAATTCTACTTGGTGCCGGTTATTTTTATCACTAATTTTTATCACTTTGTGCAACAACACGAATACCTTATACTTTGAATCTTCGAATATTAAAGTCAATATACTTTTAATGCCAAGTTTTTTCAACCCGATAAAATCAATCATGTTTTTATCATACGATAATCTTTATGCATTTTCATGAGTGGTACAAATAATATTATTAGATTTAAAATTACTGGGGATAGGAATTTGTAGAGGAAAAACAGAAGTGTATACAAAGCTACAAGTATTACAAACAAACAAAGAAACAAAATTAAATAAACAAATTAAAGTAAAAAATCCAATTGTTTCGAGGAATTTATGAAGAATTACTACGTTTGCCGTAACATTTGTGCACAATTTGCCGTGCGCGTTACACGTAATGTATTAATATTGTTCATTATGAGGTTCAATTATCATCATACAGTTATATAATCCGAGTTGGCTATTTTCCGGAAGTGAGGTTCTTCATTTCAAATCAGCTTCCTTGCATCATTTGATTTGCAAATGGACATTGAACAGCAGTCCCTTCATATTTCCTGGCGTTTTCACCGAAACGGCAATTGCAATCGTCTTCTTGCAACTCGCAAATTACACCATTCCAATTACAAATTATTATCCGGAAGTATGATCTCTGTCGAACCTTTTATTAATCGTTGCGTCCACGAGTTGGTATTAGACAGCCACAATTGCCACCGAAATATCCCATTGAAAACCCAATATCAGCACGCACAAGGAATTATAATATAAATGTGTAATAAAAGTTTATGTATATATATATACAACAACAACCTCGTGAATCTTTGAGTTATTTTCTTTGCTAATAATAACGCAGCGGAATATTTCGCGAAGCAACTATGCAAAAATACAGCCCCATACATCCGATATTCTTTTCCAATAAGCATTGTGTAGCATCAACAATGACAACAATGAATGAGTAACGTCCTTTCCAAGATCACGTGAGCCTCGTTGGCTCGATACAACCGAAGCAAATCTACGGTAATCTAATTTTATAAAATATTTCAGTTTACTTATTTCCCCTCCACTCCCTCCAATACACGCCCAACCCGAGCTCCGGCCTTCCTCGTACATGTAATCTACAATAAGCCCATATTACCAGTCTATATCCCCCGAGCAGGTACACGCATGAGCCAGGCGGGGAGTGGTGGGTGGGTGGGTGGGGGGGGACGAATATCTAGAGCTAGAGTCGCGAGTAGCGATGTCAAGCCGTCGAGGAGACAAGCCTCTGGCATCTTACTTCGCAATTCCAGTCTCTTGATCCGAGCATCTAGCCCACCACCTACCCACCCCCTACCCCCCGCCACCGCCACCGCCTCCCATCCGTCCTTCTCCCTTCCCTGACGCAATCGCTAACCTCGGAACTCGCGATCGCGGCTCTTTTCTCTCCGACACCGACGTCCCCAGGCAATCCCTAGGAACAGTCCCTTCCAACTCCCGGCAGACCTTCGCCCCGAGCATCGGCGCCTTCCCGACCACCGCACCACCGCACCACCTCCCGCGCATTCACGAAGCCACGAGTCACACCCGCGACCGCGACGTCCTTCACCCAAGGCCAACGAAAACAATTTTTTTACCACCGGCCACTAAGAGACGACCCGCGGCCGATGGCTCCAATGTCGAGTGCATCGACGCTCGAATTAAATTTTAATTCCCGTACAATGATCCGCAAATTCCTGAGATTTGCATGAAAATAGTATAAACAAAAACTTTAGCAAGATGCGAGAGGAAAAAGGCTGGAATAAATGGTGAGAGAAGGAAGGCCGCATATGAGGAGGGAGAAATGCCAGTCACAAAGAAAAGCGAGTGATATGTACTTACGCGAACGTGGCTATGCAGGGTGAATATTTTACGAGGAAAATTCAGTTACCATCCAAGATTCGGGAGACACGTAGACAACCCCCGTCCCTCTCCTCCACCTTCCTTAATTCTCCCTCTCTCTCTCCATCCACTTCTCCCTCCCACCCACACCCACTCGCCTTACCGCTCTCTCACCCATCCACCCGACCCCGACCCCGACCAACCAACCCCTGCCACCCCGCAACCCACCAACTCTCTCAATCTCTATCTTTACCGTCTCTTCGTCCAACTTTTTCTCCATTTTCCTTTACCTCTTGCGAATACCTCGCACGAGTACTTCAGAGTTAGTTAGAACGTTTGCTCTGCCATTTAACGTCTACTCTCGCCAAGAATCTTCTCAAAGTTTCGCACATGATTCACCCACACTCTCACTAACATACACCGACAATAGCATCCTTTCTACGTTCTGTTACGTTAAATGGCGAAGGGACGTCTGCCGCCTAATTTCGCAAAATCATGCCGGTACGTGCGATTCAACCTGCTGAATTTCTTTCTCATATTCAGTCACTCGCCTGTCATTCATAATCATTGCAAGCTGAGCGATTCTGCCTATCCTTTAATGTCCAATACGAGGTAAGGATCCGTCATGTATTTTGCAACATTGCAAATTGATTAAAAATCGTAGAGCCGCGAAGCTCGAACGACGGCCCAAGCAAGTGATCTTTATGCGATCTTCATGCGATCTTCCTGAGGTTCGAGTCTCTTTCACGCAAAGTGTCCGTGGAAAATTTATGTAAACCAAATCCAGCCCAACGCCCTTTACTATTATTTACTTTCAGAAACTTTTTTGTCCTACTGTCCATCATGTTGAATAAATGTTCAAATAATTTTATAATTATTATAAACAACAGATTGTGAAATGTAAGAAAATACGAGGAGAACAAGTGTTTGGATTTGAAAATTAGGAGCGTATACACACGCCGAATATTATTGAATTTATTGAATAAACACGCTGGATGGATATTTAATTGAACTGAAAAAACATATTATTGTTCAGAAGAAATGTCTGAAAAAAGCTTCACCATCATCTTATTTATGTGATTAAAAATGTAAGAGGCTCTTGGTAATTCCGCAGTCGGCCTTGCATACATTTTTCAACAATGCGTTATGTAATTCACGAGTCGGAATATTGAAAAATATGCTCGCGTGTGAAAACCGTCACAAGAAGATTTAAAAATTTAATATTGCGAAATATCGAATTTCCAAATATATGACGAGCGTCGTGAAAAGTGTCAGAATTGTAAAAGTGAAGTCTCCTGCGTCGTCGTCGTCCTCATCATCCACGGATCGTAGGAATAAAAATTGTCAGTAAGGGGAGGTTGTTTGGGATTTAGGATAGGTATATAGTGTATATATATATATGTATATATGTATATGTATATGTATATGTATACGCGTGTAGGATAGGCAAAGAGGATGGAAAGAAGGCTGAGTCGACGTCTTTCAAGACGATATATAAGCGCGAAACGCCTGCTTTCTGAAAAAGAGAGGCAGATAGATGGTTAGAGAGACGGAGAGACGCAGAGCGCGCCCGCGTGCGTGTGTGACAGAGAGAGAGAGAGTGTGTGTGTGTGTGCAGTGAACGGGTGGAGAAAGAAGAGAGAAAGAGGAAGGAAGAGGGGAGGTATACATGAGAAAAGAGTATAACCAAGAAAAGAAGAGGGATACGGGAGATCCGCGTGTCTGCCTGTCCTCCTGTACCGGGGGGCACATCAGCAGCCGCGCCAGCTTCCCTGAAGTAGAAAAGGAAAAGAAATTCCTGGCAGTGAGATGCGGAAAAAGGACGGTGCAATTGCTATGTCTGAAAGAGAGAGAGAGAGAGAGAGAGAGAGAGAAACAGAAAAAAACGAGCGGAAAATATATATATATATATATATATATAGGCGGAGGTGTATGCGGTTGTGTGTGTGTATATATATATATATATATATATATGTATGGATGCGTATGTATAGATGTGGGATAGAGCAGATAACCTAATAGAAGAGGCTGGAGCCAACGTCATTGGCAGAAGACGAGGCTGTCGGGACTCACTCTGCGATTTTCAGACGAATTCACGGAAAAGAGCGAAATCTCCGAGACCGGCACGTCGCTGTGACGCGCGTCTTGCGGAAATTCTACATATCACTCCCCGAGACATATATATTTCCATATATATATATTTCTATATACATATATACGTACGCGTTTGTGTGCATGTGTAGGTATATGTATTTATGTATGCTTATGCATATGTAAATATGGAAGTATGTGTGTTTGCATATGTGGGAGCGCTTGAGTATGTGTATACACCAATGAGGGTTATTCGACATTTTGGATTACGTTCAATCATTTTTTGCACTTTTTTGCTGGGAATTTAGAATTTTTAAAAATTTCACGGTTAAGTAGATTTCGAAAACATACTTAGTTAAAAAAAAAAGGAAAAAAGTATATTCTCCTGTACATATCAGTTGTATTATAAAGTACATTTGCTTTGAAATTCTTTATATATAATTCGATCAATAAATATTCATATTAATAAATGAGATACAAAATTTTTGCCAATACCGTCAATTGAGCAACAAATTGGACAGAAATATTTTTGTAAAATGAGCCTGATGCTGATTTTCATCCTCTTAATCTTATAAGTCATTGAATTCTTATAGTATTGTATCATTCAAATATCACATTTCCACGTATTGTGTGTGTGTATATATATATGCGTGTGTGTGTGCGTGTGTGCGCGCGTGTATAAAAAGAAAAATTTGTATAAAGGATCCAATGCATTACTGGTATTCTTCGCATGTCGTTCTCTTATGTGATTGTTGATTGTCATGCTAAACTCGGTACTTTTTATTGATTGTTCACCCCGAGTCCCCTTTTGCGATTTCAGGACGCGTCTCCTCTTCCTTTCATCCTCCTCCTGCCAATGCACACGCGAGCGCAATCGGTTTTCTGCGTGGCTTTCTTCCAAATTCATAAAAAGTTCCGCGTAATTGAATTGAATTGAACGTATAAGCCATTTTACATTTATTAGACGCCATTGTCTAGACGAGCAAGAAATCGTTCTTCGATTTCGTCAACGCCCAAGGTTATTTTTTCCGTACACACGACGCGGACAGGCTTAGCCCGGGACTCTAAAATATTCGACAAGACTCTCGCCACTGTGTACAGGATAAAATGTGAGCTTCTTGGGAATGATAACGTGGTACGTTGGGAAAAAATCGTTGGAGAAAATCCGTGTGGAGTTTTGGGATGATTGGATGGCCGCCTTTATAAAGCTTCCACGATGATTTACCCCATTTTCTTCATAGCAAACTTTAAGGATTTCGATAATATTTTAAAGAATATTTTTCAAAACGATATCTACCAACAACTCACAATATAGAAATATTGTTTGTTTGTAAAATTTCAATGCAATTTACCTCGATCTTTCAATTTCCCGTAAATTCTCCATCACATTTTTCTTCTTATTTTTACGATTATTATTATTGTTATTGTTAATGTTATTATTATTATATATAATATGTGTGTGTGTGTGTGTGCGTGTGTGTTTGTGTGTGCGTGTGGGTATTTGGATAAAAATTTCTGTCGTGATTTTATAGTTTCAGCCGAATATTTGAATAATACAGAAAAATACTTTAATTAAATCAGGATGGAAAAAGAAATTCTTAAAATTTTCAAAATATTACTTACATGTTAATGTATAAAAATATACATGGATACGTATATAATTTTCGTAAAATATAAAATAAAAAATACAAAATTTAAAACACCTTTTCGGAATTTAATATAAAATTTTATGAATACGGTACTCAACTCTCTCCCTCCCTCTTTCTTTCTTTTCGTACACTCGCATATACACAATCACACAAGCACAATATACACGGGAAATGGAAGGAACCTTACATATCGCGAAATTGAGGCACTGCGTTTATTTCGCTTGCAAAGCCGTTTACATCGCAGGAATGCCAATACTTGCGAGCATGTAACCACTCGAAGAAAGAAACTTAGATTTCGCATTGTCATAAGGGAGGGACGGCGGCAGGAATAGGGAAAATTGGCAAAAGGATGATGCGAGATACGAATTCTTATGGGGCAGGCCCTTATGAAATTACGAGGAGCATAGGAAAGTCCTGACACGCCAAGCAATATGCAGTCTTTTGGAAAATCAGCAATATGAAACACTGGCAACTGAGCCACTTGCTCCTCCACGCTTCTCTCTCCTCATCGTCGAGAAGGAGGGAAATGGAGGACAGCGACCACATCCAAAGGGAAGGAAAACAAACGAAAAGCGGGAGATGAAGGAGACGTCGGAACGAACATCATGCCTTTAAACATTAGCCCGACAAGACAAGAAAGTATTGAACTCACCCTTCCGGAAAATCCGAAGCATCCCTGACGCTGGCTGTGAGCTATCCCTGTCCTCCCCCCCCTCTACTTCCACTAAAAACGATTATACGAAAATCTAGAAGAGTTTTGCTCGTAATCACTCGATTACATGCACTTCTTGCACATTTAGCAACAATTGCGAAGCTTTTTACGGAAAGATTATTTAGCGAAGCTACGAGTCGATTAATCCTAATTACGGAGATTTAAATTTCCATTATCGAGTTCGAGAGCTTTGATCGAGTGCTGGTCATCTTACGAATAAATTAGTAATTAATTTATTGCATTACAGGCAACTCTTTTCATTTGTTAATACTCATTATACAGGCATAGGTCGCTTCCTGAAAAAGCGAGCTGGCGAAAAGTTTCTTTCAATTATAATCGAAAGCGAGGTTGTTTAAAAATAGAAAATCTGTAGTATCTCATGTCACCATAAATTAATGCGAGCTCAAAGGTTCTTGGAGCCTAGGAACGACGAAAAAATGAAAAATGTCAAGAAACGCCGAATCAGCTGCGTGAAGTAGAAGGTCTGAGAGGGAGGGAGAGAGAGGGTTTAACTAGCTACACTCGAAATTTATGGTCGGTTTTTAGCGGCTGAAATTGATTCGCCAAGTAAACTGATACGTAATAGGGTCTCCCCCTCTTTTCTCTCTTGCCCTTCTTCCAAGAGGATCAATCAGAGACACTTTTTTACCATTGCAAATGACGCTGCACCTTATTTAACCAAAGGATTTCCGTGCAGACTTCCGTCTCATTCCTTCGCATTTACAACAATCATTTCGTAGCATTTACAAGGGTACTTGGCTCATTACCTCATAATCTCTTGGGTTCATAGAGTCTCGATTATCGTTGAAAGATTGCTAGATGAGCACATGTGTTTGTTCAATTTGTCGACTGACGACGACGACGACGACGACGATGATAGTTTTGCTATAACGACACTATATATTACTATAACAGTACGCTCACGAAATCCCGTTAAAATGCCGAAATTAATTGTTGAAGCAGTCGCCACGGTCACGAGCTAATATTAGTCAAATGGTTAGTATGCGGCGACGCAGCAGCGGCCCCGAATTGATTAATTGCACTTGCGGTTATTAATCAATTTTGTTGTTCCTCAGGCTGCTCACATTCGATAATATATTTAGCTAACGGCGCCTTCTGCACCTTATAGTACCAACTCACGATGCTCACCTCGAAAGATCCGAGTGTAATAGAAGATTTTATGTAATCCTTTGGCATAACCAAAGTTGTTACGAGAAACGATATTTCGCCCCGTCGTAAAAGGTGAAATATATTTTTAACATTTTTTTCTGACAGAGGAGGACTGTTGGCGTTGATATTACGTTTTATAACTGCTCGCTATGCGGTTAGAAGAAAATGGAAAATGCCTTTATGGCGTTTATTTATGCCGAGGAAAGGTGCTATCAGAACATTGCATAGCACGACCTCACACTTCCCCCCCCCCCACCAAGGATTATCAATATTCAGCCGCCTATCTTTAGTTTATACACGGCCTCTCCTATCGCTTATACATCCTGAAAGAAGGAAGCTTCATCGAGAGCATAAACGCTCTTCGACAAAACATAAACACCATGTCGCCCACTCCCACGCAACCACCCACAAACACTCTCCCTCTCCCCGTCCATCGTCCCTTTCTCCTCACTGTAAATTGGGTAATTCTGTTGCTCTACGAACAATTAACGTGTTTAAATAAGTGCAGTTGTGCCGAGTTGATTATTCTAAATGAAAAAATTTAAGAACCGCTGTTTCAACATATTTCGCCATAAATAGAGCTTTATTAGACTAATCAGGAGGCTTCAAAATTGAAGATTTCAATATAAATTTGCTGCCTCTTGTGGGCTTTGATACTAATTTTTTTATAGCTTAATCTTGATGAGAATAGAGTATCGTTCGAGAATAGAGTAACAAATAAATTTTAACTGCAAGCAGTGCGTACGTGGTCTCTCAAGGGCTAAAATTTGAACTAAATAATAGCAGTTTATTAACGAGAAATGGTAATACAATGAAGAAATATCCTTTGGAAATTAGCAGCGCAGAGCGAGAGGGATGGGAGTAAAATATTTAGAGGGCGCGCAGGATGTGGACTTATCAATATGAAATGAGGATCATAAAGTAGTGTGATGGACTTGTAAGAGAGACATAAAGCGAGCATGACTATGAGTATGGCGTTAATAAAATATTCATCTGTCATGACAAGTCCTTGTGAAAATGCTTGCTGAATTTTATCTAAAATCATGAGCCCGAATTCAATTATTCGGCAAATATATATAATCATCCATTAAATAAAGTGTCATCCACGTCCCGCGGAAATCTAGCTACAATTTATGCTGCTTATCGTTTTCTATTTTAAGATTGCATCCACCTTTTTGCAATCAAAGTATTAAAGTGAGTTTTTCAACGTATATACGGCATCTCCAGATTTATAAATTTAGACATTTGGAGATAAAGGAGGAAAATACTTGAGGCATTATGCAAGAAATAGTATACTAAATAGGTATTTTATGTTTTGCGAATGTAATTCATAATCAATTATATATAATGCAGTGTATTTCTTTATTAAAATAACAGTTAATAAAGTCCAATGCAGGAAATGTAACCAAGTTGCAGTATGCAGTTTTACATCATTATATCTGCTGCAAGTGTATGTGAGTGCTTAAGAAGAGGCTTATCGTGCTATTAATAATGAAATTGCTGGTTTAGAAATTATTGTTTGACAGTAGGGATCGGTGCCTAAATTCAATAATAAACATTGCATTGCAGAACCTTGTACGAGAATATTATAATATTCGTTATTTGCAAATAATATTCAAGGACCTGTAATACCGATAGCAGTTTGGTACCTAACTTTTTTTTTCTTTTCTTTTTTCTTTTTATCAGCCTCTCCAGTCACGGTCTCTCTTCCTCTTTGCATCTCAAAGATAAGACAAGCGACGACTTGCGGTAAAGGGCCACAGAAGCAGAAGATATATACGTGTATATATACATATATATATCCACATAGAGAGAGAGAGAGGGGGAGAGGTGTTGGGTGGAGGTCGGATACGAAACGGTTCAGTGGAAGACAGCCACTGATAATAAATCATACGATGATACATTCTATCGAGGCATCCACCAACACCAGCGACTTTCCATTTTCACTCCTAGACCTCTCCCCGTATGCACGGTCGCGACTCACACCCACCCACGCACACAGAGGGAGAGGGAGAGAGAGAGGTGGGAGGGGAAAGGCGTCAGAGATGGGTAAATCCAAGGAAAAGGAATGAAAGCTGAGAATCCACGGGGCGTCGCATCCTCGTGGGCTTTCTTTGGCGTAGCAGGGACGGAGGTGAAGGATCGCGCGAGAGAAGAAAAGGAGGAGAGAGGAGGGCTGCGAGATCACCGATGACACCAGTGCAGACCTGGAACCAGCGTCAATATATCTTGTTGGAAGGCAATCTATCATATTAGCTTTACCATGCTATAATGCCTTTTTTTCATCATCGTCCTACTCTTTCTTTTCTTGCTCGGCATTTTGTTCCACTTGTCAGGCAAGTGCGCGAGGAGGAGGAGGAGCTGCGGAGAGGGGGCCACCTAAAATGTGGGGACAGGTTAATTCGAAGGTAAATGCGAAGAAAGGTGGGGGTGCGCGATAGAATAAAGCTAGCGAATGTGTGTGTGACCAAATGGAGAATTGTATTTTCAATGGGAGATGAAAAGCGTATAATTTTAAATATTAAACGCTAGGAGGTAAGGATTCGCGCGAGTTCATCATCTTGTTCTTTCGGTGGGCACTGGTTGATAGAATGAGAAATGTTGTAGTATATGCTTGCAATGAATCTTTTTCTTTTTTTCACGGAGGAGGTGGATAGAAAATGCCGGGCGAGATCTTGGACTGACGTGGATGAAGTGCACGAGCGCGCACAGGAGATAGATAGATGGAGCGAGCGAGCGAGTGCATAAGAGAGACAGATGGATGGACGGACGGATGGATGGATGGATGGGTGGATGGACGGATATATGTACACACAGAGATATATAGGATAGAGATATGCAGATATACGTATAGAGGGGGTGGATGAGAAATGAAAAGACAAAGGGCGGGACGGAGGAAGGAAGTTGAACAATATGTCGTTTGAAAGTTGCCTCTCATTTTTAACGATACAGATGCGTGCACACCCCAAGCGCATTTCAACAAAGTCGGATTGATTTTGCGCGCGCGCGCCCCGTCTCTGTCTATCACTGCTATGTAGCATTGGCAAATGTGAGATAGGAGTGAGGCTGGCGAAAAGAAAAATGACTTTATTACGTCTTATTTATAGGGACGAATTTTCAGCGAATTTTTCGAATTAGGTAACCAACGTATTAATTTCGACTGTCGGAATGCACTGCCAAGGTAATAAAGGGAGTAATAAAGGGACGTTTAGCGCTTCTTCGATTACAAGTAAGAAGAGATTTATCATGGCGAAGGTTATGATTTTCAATGAAGAATCCTACTCGATGAGTGCGAACGACAATCACACATTAAGTAAGCATTATGTCTCTCTCTCTGTATCTTTAAGCGGCCAACGATGTCTAATAGTCTCAATAGTACTCGTAATAGTATGAGCCTGAGTATGTATTGACAGAGTGGCCACAAAGTAATTTTCCAAGGCATGAAAACTACTCGAATAAATGTGTGAGTGCATTAGTCGTCAGGTGCGTCGGTGCATTGTGGAGTTGAGGTAGAGTTTGGAGAGAGGCAGAGGTGGGAGGGAAAGAGGGGAAGAAGTTGAGCGATCAAAAGAGAATCAGCGCCCGGGAGTATTTGCTGGTTGGTAGCGCGAGTGGCCCTCGCGCCGTTTCAATCTCCAAGAAGCCGATTTTATGTAATCTTGTTTGCAAGGATATCGAAAGTTTGGCCATTGCCGAAGAGATATTCGGCAGGTTTTTATGAGGCCGTTACTTCCGCTTGTGATACCAGGCAGCGGAGAGGCGTCGCGACATACGCCATCGAAGGCGCGTTAGAGCCGTATACCCGTCCACATAAGGGAAAGCCGAGGGAGGGGCGGGGGCGGCGGGGGCGGGTAAGGAAAAGGATGGGATAGAGCTCGCATTCGGAACTTTTACGAGATACTTTCGCGTTTATGTCGCGTGTAAATCTTGCTAATTTCATGCCTTTACATAGAGGATGCGCGCGCGCGCGGGAGCTCGTCTGACTTTTCCACTTTGTTCGGCTTCGCCAACGACTGATATTCGTTGATATTGAGCCGCCGCCACCGCCGCCGCCGCCACCGCCGCCGCCGCCGCCGTCGCCACCGCCACCGCCACACACACCCAAATACGCCCCCATTCACCTACCACCCACCGCCTCGCCATCGACCTCGTCCTCCGATCCGCCGTTCCACCATCCTCCGCGCAGTTTACGCGCCGCCTTTGTTTGCTCGGCAGCCGCTGCCGACAACTGTCCCATATCGGCACTCGAAGCAGCCGTTTCCCCTTACGCCAATCAATACACTTCCAGGGCTATCGGTCCCTGGGACTTTCCATTCCAATTCCGGCGCCACGGAGGGCAAACACTCCGTGGACGTAATACCGCATTGGCTAATAGTGGCACGAGGCCAGACGGAGAGTGGGAGGAGCGGCGGGGAAAAAGTCGGGGCAACTCTGGCTGCTCGCTCGCCGGCATAGCTTCCTCTCTGTTTAATAATTAAGTAGAACCTGTTGCTTCTCCCGCCGTCCTGCTTAATCCGCGCTGCCACTATCAGCGTGTTTGCTCTCCGAGGACCTCACCGCGCCTCGCCAATTAAGCTTACTTGAGGAGTTTGCCACTCCTCCGCCTATTTATTCGTACCGCCAGTGTGGACTTTGGCGCCTATCATCTGCTCCTGGCAATTTATGGAGAATTTATGGATAGAGAATGATACGAATGGAGAAAAGTAGTAGTCGGCCATTCGCAGCTCGATGATAATTTATGTTGAGCCCGCGTCTTTTCAATGTCTCACGAGCTTGGACAATAAAAAGCCGACAATAAGCAATGATTTCCTTATTCAATCCTTATTAATCCAAACGAAACTACGTTTATCAACTATTTATTATCAGCTGAATAATAAGCATTCGAGTGTCAATTAATTTAAACTTTATGCCTTATACACCTTATTGACTTCATTATGATTGATATGAGAATTTTTTTATTGCAGGTGAGCCTATCTATGCCGTATTATCAAGTCACGTAAGTTTGCGGATAAATCTTAAGTTTGTATAAAATACTCGTGCAAAGATACCGACACACAATAACTTCGAGTGGCCTTGAGGGGCAACTATTGATTTCGATATTTGAATGTTTCGTAATATTGTAAGCGAACGAATCCGACTTGTATGATTAATAGGCGTCGAGACTCCAGTCGAGCCCTTGCGCAGAAAATTCTTCCTCCTAGTCGGGATAAACAATAAGTGAGTAATATTTACAATACAACAATTACTTCTTTATAAGCATTGCCCGTCGAGTAAATAAAATGGCAAATTTAAAGTGCACACTCCCTTGCCTCCTGCGCGCAACAAAATGTAATTTAAATCGAACAAATTTATTTTTCATCATCTCACCCCTATTGGCGCCCACGGAATATCTCAAGCGTTCTCTCCCGGCCAATCCCTTTATAGTTCTTACCCTCACGCACATCGACAGCTCGCTTCGTAAAAAAAGCGCTGATCGTGCGCTCGTTCTTCGCTTACACCCTTTGAGGGAGTTTGACCCGACCCCGACAAAAAACCGGCGACGACGGTCCTCCCAAGATCTCGGGTTTGCGTTTCTTTCCTCCATCCTATAAGGGATTTTTTCATCCACCCTCTCTCCCAATCGCTCTCCCTCTCACTCTCTCTCACTCTATTTTTCTCATCACTGGGCGCCCGCTGCTTTCCACCGGATACATCGATACATCGCATACATTTGTTGGAGGGCCGGGGCAACCAACCACATACTTGACAACAGACGACGACGACGACGAGTCTCAGTCAGACGGAGCCTTTGCGAGAAAAAGTCCACGCATGTGGAAACACACTCTCACACATATATATCCTCGGCGAATGCTAATGCGCTGTTGGAAAAATAGTAAATTACATGGGCGGACCGAGGGCTATTTTGGAAATATTAGCGTCGAGTCCCCAGTGCTTTGGCAATTATTCCAATCTTTCTCCCATCACGCGAACCATGCAACAACTGCCTCCACCACAAGTATTTGCGAATTAAAATCTTTTTGTCCTCGGGCTTTCAAAAGAATTTAATGCAATATTTATTCGAGAATCGCGCGACTCGTCACCCGCTCCGCGCCCCCATATTATCCAAATAGCCCAGAAAAACCACTCCAATATAATAATAATAATATAATAATAATATAATAATAATCGCAGCGTTCGTTAGTTGCTACGGTTTTTCATTAGTTGTTAGTTTCGCGGCATTGCCTCCCTTTTCCAAGAGCCGAGCTATTAAATTCTACTCAAACTGCCTTTGATTTCACAAAACTAGCGCACATCAATGGCCTATGCACGAGAAAGAAAAAAAAAACGGCTGGCATTTCCTTGATAGCCCGAGCCAATCCGCTTCCCCTTCCCTCGCCTCCTACTCGCTTTTCCTCGTTACTCGGCCTTTCTATAAGTAGGCATGATTTTCCTCGTCCAGAGAGCGAACGACCCAGTTATCCGCTCCTCCTCCTCCTTCTTTCGCTTTCTTACTTAATTCAACTTCAGCGTCTGTGACCACCGTGAAATCGCAAACTAAAATTGCCCGCGGCTAAATCAAATTTGCTTAGCAGCAAATCGATTTCCAGTTACCAAGGAGAATTTATTTTATAATCCCTAAGTGAATTTTGTATCTAACTCGAGAGAAATTTCAGGGGGTATTTTTCTAAGACTTTTCCGGACCATCATTGGGCCTCACGCGGCCTCCGTACTCGTCATTTTATTTGATTTCAGGCCGCCGCGAGCACGACTCTTTCATTTACTCGGCCATACATTTCCAAAATTGCACCCCCACAGTACCATTATAAGTACACTACCATAAAGCCATACACACATGTACGGAGACACGGGAGTTGGCTGGTCACGAACGCGTATCAATTTTGAAAATAACAATCTCAGCGGAGCAGCCGAGGAACGAGTATTCGTTCCCTTTTTTCACTCGGAGCTTAGCTGCATTTTCCTCGGCTGGCGCACAACGTCTCTCTCTCTCTCTCTGTTCATCCAGTTCAATATCGTCGTCTGGCTTCGCCTAGGAAATTCGTCTGCTAGCGCCGCACCGCAAGCCAGGTTGGCAGCTAGAGTCGTGGCTGGCTGCGTCTGTTCCCTTTCTTCGCCAGGTCTCTCTCTGTCAGTAATGGCCCTGACGGCTGTCGGAATACGCAAAATCTTATTTCGCTCTCTCGGTACGGCAGAGCCGGGGCCGCTCCTCCCGCCGAGGACGGCTGGCAGACAAGGGAGGGATGCTCCCCGCGATCCTTCGATTTCAATAAATCTGAATTCACGCCACGAGGATCCCTGGAAACGCGGCGGATTCCCGGGCTGTCTGTCTCTCTTGGGTTGGCGCCCCGCGCGACCTCCGAGCCTCGAGGTGGCCTGGCCTCGCGTGCAGGCCGCCTCACGAGTGTAAAAGTCAGGCCGCGAATTGACGAAATAACGATGTCGCGACGCGAGTCTTTGTCCCCACCCTTCCGCCCCCCCACCCGTCGGAGAGAATTATTTCGCCTATTCGACTGGCTTGTGGAGCAGTGCGCCGCCAAAGAAGCTTTGACGAATTGGCTAAACTTTTTCTCTCTCTTCGCCAGCTGTAATATGTTGGAGCTTGCTTTGTTGGAGGTTCGTGCGTGTAGGTCGAGTGCTTTCGATATTACAGTCGCGATTGTGCTTTAATGTACTTAGAACGGCCGTGTGTCATCGAAATGCCGAGGATATTTGCAGAGCTTGACGAATTTCACATTAGCTGAATTACAATTGAATTCCAATTGCGTATGGAGCACGGTAAAACGCACAAGTTGAAATTTATTCGCACCGAGCTTTTAGCTTGATTTCTTCGTGCGTTAAAGCTTCCTCGAGCCAATGATAAATTGCCTTAAATTAATTATAGTTTATTATCCAATTTTATTGTTAAGAATTTTCGTCGTTGATCTAGTGAGTGGGCCGTGACATTGTTTGAGCAGAATTTAGTGAAATTTATCAAAATAATGCATCGCCCAAGTGCGCTAATATTTTATTGTATATACAATGGACATTGTGTAGGAGAAGAGAAAGAGTGCAATGGAAGATTATTTGTTGCCTGGCGGGGGCCCAGCCCAACCAATAATTAATTCCAAAGTCGCGAATCACTGGTTGTTTTGAATTTTTGCCTAATTTATTTGCCTAAATAGAAACTCTTCCCATTCGTTGCTCGATCCGATAATACATTTGCCCGAGTTCAATCAGAGCCCAATATCAATCGATTCGACACTCTCCCAAGTTTAGTATCCTTTTCATAAAAGAGGTGATGTATTAATAAGCCAAGATATATTTCAATTTATAAGGAATAATCTCCCTTTGGTGAATAAGCGCGTACGCGCGCTTCCCAACATAAAATCTCGAGATCTCGTCTTTGAGGTGTATCGAGTAAATCCTCCTCGCCCACTTACTCTATCTCAAAAAATCAGCGTGTCACCATAAAGCACCGATAATGCATGCATAATAACTGCGGTATAAAAGAGAATGACGTATAAAAAAAAAAGAAGCAGTAGCGCTAAAATAGAGAGCGAAAGAGACGGAGAGATATGACGAAAGAGGGATTTTCCAAAGTAATGAGATATGGTGAGATGCCTGGATATGTGCGGGGGGGGGCGAAGAATATCCGAGGATGAGTCGGCAAGGAAGAAAGAGAGAGAGACGTAATGCAGAAATCTTTACAGCTTTTGTGGCAACTCGCCGTTCGGACTAAAATGTCAGAAAGCCATTATCCGTGAAAATGGGTGAAAAATTTTTTTTGAATCCCTGCTCATTTGGCGGGCCGCCCGTTTTAATGACATTTCAATTAAATCGTATTATTCGTAGGCAGAGCCTCCTTCGACAATAAGCCAACAAAGTGCGAACAAATGATTTTATTAGATTAAAGGACGTAAGTTTGCCTCATTAGGTGGAAGTAGCGTTTGTGCTATAGTCGAATGAAAATTCACTTTGCAGGTAAACGAAAATGGGCACTCTTGGTAATGAATTTTCACGTTATCTCCATCACTGTCAAACTGCAAATCCATTATTATTACTTTTTGTCTTTATATTTTTGTTATTTAATTCGTCGTACCAGCGAATGAAATTGAGTTTCCCTTTAAAGAGCCAAGGCACTCGCTATTAACCAGCCTCGGCGACAATTATTGGCAGCAATTATTAATGCCATAATTACGATGACCAAAACAGCATTATTTAAACTAGAATTATTTTAACTGGAGCACATCGTACATTTGCTGCCTTCCTCGGCATTCGGCATTTTTTGCAATTTTATCTCATCTGGCCATGGCTTGGCCATCCTCACCTCACACCAAGTACATTCCACTCAAAATTATACACACCTGGCCTGCCCAGTCTTTCGCCTCTCACTCACACAATGAATTCCTCGCCTCATCAAAAATACATATTCAGCATTGTAATCTCGCATACATCATCCAATAATACAAAAAAAAACATCCTCATCGCCTTAATCCCATAAATCCGACTAGAAAATATAGTGTCTTTTAATACATCAGCTCCCCCTTCCAACTCCTCGGCGTATCAAAGAATTTCGAGTCTCTACATTCAAATCCACGCCGCACGATAAAACTACCTTCCCGTCTAAACGGCAAGCCGACGCGTCCCGTCCTCTGCGGGTCACGAGTTGAAGACTGTCTCCCAGGATCAAGGATCAAGCATCCCGAATATACGACGTTCCCATATACACGTGCGCGAATCCTTATCTCGCGCTCGAGCGCACGTATATAGAGCCCCCGATGATATCAGCCTCTCCTCCTCTGCGCCCTTTGGCGTCTCATCCATTCTCTACATCCATCTCTCCCGCTCTCTCTCTCGCTCTCTCTCTCCATCTCTCGCTCTCTCGGCGCTTTAGCCCGGAGGAGCCCGGAGCAGCGCAGTTTCACGCCGGATAGCGGAGCAACTTCTTAATATCAAGCATCATCGTTCATTCTTCGCGTTCATACATACATACATACGTACGTCATATAATACGTGCGAGTCTTCGCGGATATTCCATGGGAAATTCGCAGACGTCGGCCCCTGTCGCGGGCGGCAAGGGACGCCATTTGCTCATGGAAAACAATAAGCGGTCCACCTGATTAATGGTTCCAGCCGAATCTCGCGTAGACACGCGTCCGTCTCTGTGTGCGCGTGTAAGAGAGAGAGAGAGAGAGAGTAACGCCGGCTTGATCGCGGTATTCATCACGGCACGGATTTGCGCCGCCGCGTCTCAGCTCGAGGTCGGATGAAATGTACACCCACGGCTTGGCAAATGTTATTGAAGAAATAATTTTTTGTTGTTTGAGGTATTTGGAGGAAGAACTATCAGTCATTGGAAGTGTCAGGCGGGTGGGTTGTGGGGGGGAGCGATTTGGATCGGTGTAGAATTGTTGAATGTAGGGTAGCTTTATTTGGTTGTATTGGTATCGACGCGTCGGCGGGTAAGGAATGTGGCCTGTTTTATATTAATTTTTATCTTCAGACTCGTAATAATGCTCAATCTTCTCTTGGTTTAAATGAATATTGGCCTTGAAAACGATCCAATTTAGCCTCACATATGCAAATGCTAAAATGTTTAATTTTTTAAAAGGATCGGTCCCCTCTAAAATCTCGTGCTTACATACTTATGATGTTGTGTGTGTGTTGGATGTAAGAAGGATCGATGATTGCCATTAGGTGAAATTAAATGAAATGCTGATTATTCAATACCAATTTTCATCTCGGTCCAATCAATCCGTTAAATATTAAAAGATGAAGATAATTATAAATATGCTCGATGAAAATATGATTATTTTCAAACGCTGAGTTGTCGGATAAAAATACAAAATAGTGTTAATTTAAGAGATTTAAGCAATGACAATCTTCAGAATGTTCAGATTGGTCTCAAAATGAAGGAATTTGTATGAATATGTGAACTGCATTTGCTTATCGCATATAATCTCCTTTCCAAAAATTCATGAATAAATATGTACTTTTTCCACCCCATGTAAACAAATAACGACACATCAATTTTTTAAATAATCGATAAAATTAGACGAATTCAAATATTCTAAATGTCATATATACACACACATATATACATATACACACACATAAAATGATTGGGTTAAAATGTTCGAGAGAATTTTTTTTGTGCTAAAAATTCATAAACTTAGAAGTGAAATTATTACAAGCTATTTGACGAAATATCTTTTTATCATCGATTTTATTACCGATGAGGTCCATAAATCTTAAATAAGTAAATGAAGAAGCCTGAAATTGAAAAAATCGAGTGTATCGAAACAGTCAATTTTTCAATAAAATAGTCTTATAAATCTATATGAAAGTTCCATTTAGAAAACACTCTCCTTAAATTTCTCATTCTCTCCCATTTCCTATTCGTATGTCTCACTGTCTGTCTTCTGGCTTCGTAATACTTCGACGTATTAAGGGATGTGATCCGTCATAGCGTCTGCGGCTCTCATCCTCATTACATCTCACACCACACCACGAAACTTATACACAGACATATCGAATTCAACACGCGTTGTTGTCTGGCGCGTATGGAAAATGTCGAGAAACAGACCAGCCGAGCATATAAGAATGCCACGGGGTTGTCGTGTATTTTTATCGGATCGCATATACTTATGTATATATATGTGTATATATATATCATTTGGTTTCCGAAACGGAAAATTATTGCAGATTGAGTGCAGAAAATCTGGGCGAAATAATGGCGTTATTAAAGGATTTTTTTTTTCTCACCAAAGTATAATTTCTATTTTTCACAAAAGGCTCGAGGCGCCGTCGTTGTTCGGATGTATGCAGCGTTATTAAAGCACCCGGGTGCGCAACACAACGAACAAAACAAACGGCAAAACAAAAAGAAAATGAATCAGAGAAGCTGCGTAAAACGCAAATTTCATGCGGTCTCGCTGATCTCAAAGAGAACCACGGTGATAAATACGAGGGGTGTGGGTTATATCGATGCGCAGATAGTGGAAGCGAGAGAGATAGTCTCATTTTAGGGATGCTAGCTCGTATCGCTTTTTTGCAAGTCTTGTGTGCACGGAGCACGCGTTGCTGTGAAAGGAGGCGAGAGGATGGCGTTACTGGATGGGAGATCCCCAAAGGAGGAGGATAGGGCATCGGAGAGAAGAGAGAAAGGGATGCCGAGGACAACGGGGTTGGAGAGAGATAGGCTGGAGGACTAGGACGTTGCCTGAGAAATATGTATGCCTCGAGGAGGATCCTATACCGTTGCGGTTCGCTTGGCTTGGAGAAAACACGCTCCAAGAGGAAGCCACGCCATTACACTTCGTGCGAGCTACGCAGATCCTCTTCCATAGTTTTGCTTCTGCTTTCCTATCTATCCATCGCTCGTATCTTTTTTTAACTCTCACTCCTTCCGTATACGTACAGTGTGTGTGTGTGCGCGCGCGCGCTCCTCTGTTCCTTCTTTATCCGGCTGGCGGAAACCCGTTCGAGTGACTTGCGGGAGACACGAAAAATGTTATGCTCTTGCATGAAAAATATCATTGAATCGTATTATTCGACGGAATACGAGGTTATCTTTACATTTTCAAAACAAACATAGGCTCCGTGCTTTATTTTCGGCGAAATATTTGTTGTCTGACTGGTGCCGGCTCGTTCTACTGCACATCTCACCGTGAAAGTATTCTTCCATAAATAAGTGAATCTGATGTAAATTTTTGAATTTTCATTCCGTAAACTATTTAATAAGTGAAAAGCTACTATTCGTCTCGTTGCACTTTATTGAAATGCGGTATTGCGTTATTCGGGTCATATAATTGCCGAAGATTAGTGCACGGTTTTTAAATATCCAATTATAACGATGATTTGCTCGCGTAGAATATTTTAATCGTCATTGAATTGATGCAAAAGTTTAAAATCAGCTTACAATATTGATAATTGAAAATCACGTATAAACGTCATGTTTTTGATTTTAGAGGAATTTCAAAATATTTCACTCCGTCCGTAAAAACTAGTATCAATTACTATAAATGTATGTTGTGCCTGCATATTATGCTATAGATATTTATTTTTGGCCTCAAATACTTTCCGATAATGAATATAAATATAATAATCGCATGCAAAATTTCTCCTCGTCTCATGCAAAAAGCAAAAAATTATTTCCCATTTGTACTCCATTGGAATACAAGCAATTTAGTATCATACACGAATATTCTGAATTAAATTATTTCTTCGTTCTTTTTTTTTTCTTCTCCTTTTTTGCTTTCCCGATGTCATTATAATACGTATCCAACCCTATTTGTGATACCCGTGTATCGCTGACTTACACAAAAGTCGTTGAAGTATTTTCGTTAAATAGAAAAATGAAATAGTTTATATCGCTGGATCGAAAACAGAACGTCGGGAGTTCATAGCAAAAGTGAGAATGTCAGTGTTAGAATTTTACCTACACACCAGCGTGTGTACACCTTCATGTTGTTATACATTCGGAGTTCTATCGTCTTTTTCCTACCACTCGGAGAAAAATTGTTGCCTTTTTGTATGGAGAGGAAGGAAAAAGAGAGAAAGGAGGAAAAAAAAATTGGAAAAAATTGTGAAATAAGGAAAAATGAAGAGAAAAGAGAGAAAGCACGTATGTTTTTCATACCAATTTCCCATGCACATTCACGTATGGTACACAAAAAATCACTACGCTGAGAGTTTTTCGTTTTATAACACTTGGTGCGCGCTTCAGTGTCTACGATAAATTCGTCTCTGCAGAAACGAAATTTCAAAAATACTTCTTGCTCCTTACTTATGCATATACGTAATATATCGAGGTTCCGTCTCTATCACTTCCTGCCTTTGCTCTCACGTTCACTCGTATCTCTGGAAAGTAACAATGTCGGATAGGTTTCATATCTCGAGGTTCGAGTGCTGCAATTTTCCGTACACTCTTTGCAACATTCCTACATAATATAAAGCACAACGTAATTCGATTGTATTTGACAATTGGGTATCATTAAAATGCTCCTCAATTAACACGCTAATTATCCCTTTTCCTGCCCCTTTTCAATACTTGTGCCGCAAATAGGTCTTGCAATTTATTAGGATTCGGTATTAGAACTTTATAGCCAAATTAAATAATGGACGTTCAGTTAGCTTGGGGTTAATTAGAGTCACTTGACACCGTCCACCCGCCACAAAATCTCAATTGTTTTCCAATCTTAAATTGACTCTGAAAATTCCTTTTATTAATTTGGCACCCAACAACAACACACGCTCCAAAGTTGGTCAGCTAATAGCATTCGAGGCCCAACAAAGTACACGCGTTCAAGGACAGGAATTCCTGCTTTCTAAAACGTAGTAACAAATATTCACTCGAGCCCCCAATCAATATCGGCAGTCGATATATTATGACAAACCAACGCCCCGACGCTTATTATTCAAGAGACCAATTTCGTGTTGGAGTCATTGGGAGAATGCATGCGTATATGAGGCGAGGGGCAGGCATCGGTACTCCAATTTTATAAAAGATGTCACAACTCGCAGCCTGTCACGCGGCTCGCTCCTTCCAGGAAATCAAATCATCGTAAAAAGGAGAGGCCCTTTACATCCGGGGAGTGCCTTGGCAAATCTACCGCGCCAATAGCAGAATTGAATCCGCGACGCACTTTGGCACGTTATTCGTCCCCCCCCTCGCGCCTCCCCTCTCCCCTCCCCACCCCCTACTTTCATTTCCGCGCATTCACGCGACGTTCTCCTCGTTTACACGTCATTTTCAAAAAAATTACGAATTCCCTTACGGGGCCGAGAGCCCAGCTGTAAATCCCCTCGCTATACTCGCTTTTTCTCCTTCCTCGCTCTCCCACTCTTACTCTCCCTCGCTCTCACTCTATTCCGTTGTAGGTTGGGTGCGAAACATTCGCTACGAGTTGTTGGGCCAAGTCTGCGCTAATGAACTCGATGGAAACTGCATTTTGCATATCCACGGAATTTATGAGCATCGAGTGGCTATTCGGTCATGGGCTTTTTGGCAACAAATGGCAATACATTCAAACTGCGCCACAAGACTTTTCATTTATAAGCACTCTATATTATCTCGCATTATTGATTTAGAAAAGGATTTTGGAAGAAAGTTATTTAGAAAGCAGTAGAGCTGAGAGAGTATGACTTTGCTTATTTTAGCAACAATGAGGCCTAATTAATGTGCCGGGAAACATTAATTACTTAATTAGAGCATACAGCGTTGAGCGAATGTAAAATAATGGAAAAGCCTGGGCATCTTTGGTGCCGTGTGCCTAGAAATTGGTGCTTACATGATATATATATAAGCATGCACTTTTCTTGTTTTTCTTGTTGAAAATTCGACTCTTCGACGCCTGAATGCTCGAGCAATTATCTTGAATGTGTGCCCGTGAATGCATGAGAAGATTCCGTGAAATCGTGGAAATTTATTATTTAAAGCTCTGAGATTGAGATATCGTGAGTATGCCAATTGAGGGAGAAGCGCCGGCGCCAGACGAACGCGTCCTATCGACGGGGAGTTGTAAATTATCGAGAGATACAGTTGATTCGCTATGAGGAAATAAATAGGGGGGGGGGCGGTGCCTCCCGACCGCAGAAATAATATAATCTCTATTTTGCCGGAGCCACTCGACGGGCTGACGCGGGTTACTTTTTTTTTTTTTCGCAAGTGGGGCGATCGCAGCCGAGCGAGCTCCAAGCTGAAACAAAGCGGCGCAGACGCCGTGCTCGTCTGAGCAGTTGAGAAGGTATGATATATGATCGAGGCCAAGATGTGGAATGAAAATCGTGGAACAGAAATGTTGTGTGCTTTAGAGGGATTGGCCATTTCGCGTATTCGGCGATAGCGACGGGAAAAGCGATTAAGGTCGTGTTATTATGGATTTGGTAATGAATCAATTGGCTATAAGGTTCTGTTTTTTGTTTATAAAGAGAAAAACAAAAGACAAGAATCAATTACAAATTGATGAGCTATTGTACTTAATGTATAAATTGCATTGATGATCGTTGTAATGATGAGGTGGTATTATTTTAAGAAAAATGTTGACAAGTCACAATCGGAGTAATTGCGCGTAGCAACATTTTTGCATAAATAAAGTATTGTAGAGACGTTAAAGGCTAAGGAATTCAAATAATCTATTATGTAAGCATACTTTCATCTTCCCGATAGATAATAGAGAACATTGATAATAAAACAAATAATTCTACGTCTCTTTTCAT
Organism: Ceratosolen corneri; assembly: GCA_030522565.1. Classification (NCBI taxonomy): domain Eukaryota; kingdom Metazoa; phylum Arthropoda; class Insecta; order Hymenoptera; family Agaonidae; genus Ceratosolen; species Ceratosolen corneri. Next base: position 32,409 of record JAPYYT010000983.1, read on the forward strand.
TCGTAAGAAAGTTATGCAACTACAACTAAAGAGAGCAGTAAGTTGATAATTTCATTTCCTCGATGGTTTAAGAATCACGATGCTCCAATGTAAAACATGTCTTGCAATTATTATTGATAAAGGACAATAAATAAAACATTGCAGTGTCTTGTAAATTTATTGTGAGAGAAAGAGAGAGAGCAACACTATAGAACAACTATAAAAAGTTTAAACAGTAAGATTATCTTTTTACTTCGGGGAAAAAAAAGGAAAATTGGAAGAGAAGTAGAGCTTAAGATCTCGAGGAAAAAACAAACAGAGCCCATCAGGAGGTATTTTTGAAATTTATCACGGCAGGTCTTCTTTACTTAAAAAACATATTCTTAAAGTAATCTTACTATTTTCGAGTTGGACGAGGCTCCTTCAACAAGATGAGTTTTTGCCGGAAAAAGAAAAGTCAGAGATAAAATAGAAATAGGAAGGAATCGAGTAGACAAGGAGGCTAAGGTAGAGCGTGGCAACAGCGAGTCTCTCTCTCCCTCTCACAAACACACGCTCGCTCACTCGCTCGCTTACTTCCTCTCTCTCTCTCTCTCTCCCTCTCTCTCTCTCTCTGTGTCCCTTCCTTCTCCTTCATTCTCTTCGTCTTTCTTCTCTTGTAATTTACTCGTGTGAAATCAAGTATAGTGCGAGATTTGCATGAGAGCTGAATATAAGCTGCAAAATATCCCTCGAAATAGACAGAGTGTAAGTATTGCACATAATCCGGTCCTATTCCTCCCTCACTCGTGACATTCTCTCATCGTCTACTCCCCTCTAACTCTCTAGCTGCTCCTCTTGCTCCTGCCGCTGCCGCCGTTGCTCCTACTACTTCATACTCAACGCGAATGTGTGCACAAGAGAGAGAGAGAGGAAGAGGGACAGAGAGAGTGAGTGAGAGAGTGGGAGAGAGGAGGTTTAAGAAAGACGGAGAGAATAAAAATGTACGCGAGAAAAGAAAAGGGCTGGCTGCTGCCGAAGCATATCCCTCTGGAAGTCTGAATAGCTATGCAGAATAACTGCGTAACGGTTTTGAATATGAGAATGTGTACATAATCCTTGTGCATTGCAATGTTTAATAATAATATAAATATGGTTGAATTTTGTGTATCCTCGCCCGCCCCACCCGCCCCGCGCTCTCTCACTCCTCCCGCTGCCATTACTCGAGAACGGCTGCAGCTGTGCGACAATGTCGGAGCGCGCACACATGCATACAGGGGAACAGACAGAACGGCAACTCTGCCGCGGGGAAAACATCCCCCGCAAGCTGAATACGGCCTCCCTCGTTCGACTATGAAATTGACAATTCCGCTACTACCAACGCCTCTCCCCCC
>JAPYYT010000984.1:0-33733 GCA_030522565.1 Ceratosolen corneri
CGCGCACATACGCACGCACGCAAACACACACGACGGGCATGCAAAAACACGAGCGCGCGCGCGCGCTCACTCGCTCTCATTCTATTTGTGTACTGAAAGCGAGAGCGCGTTGCCTCGCGTGTCTCGGGCTTCGCTCCCCCCCTTTTTTTCCCGCGAAAAGAGTCTCGATGCGCTCACGTAGGTTTTCTTCGAGGTCCCGGGCCTCCTGCCCAACTCGTCGTGCTTTCTCGAATTCCTATTGAATTATCGTTAGTAAACGCTTGGCTTTGTTGGCACGGAGTACTATAATACGCTCGGTAAATAATGTCTTATTTAAAGGTTGTTTCATGATTTTTTGCCCCGATACTGAATCGCCTGCCTTCTTAACCTGAGTGTGATATTGGATTGTGGCGATTGGTCGGAAATCCCCTATTTACAATTGAATGATTTTGGAGTTTGAGGTTAGGCTAACCGACTTTTAAAGTAATATTTTTCCCATAGTTTGTTTACTGTTGTAATACAGATTTTCGTATTGATTCTTCAATGGACCGGTTAGTTTTGAAAGCGAGTATGACTACCCGTCTCAAAGAAAATTATAAAATTGTTATATTGCGTAAATATTGCTATTGTGACGTGCACTTTAAAACGATCTGAAAGTTAATTTTTCAAAATATTATTCGTGTTACAATGGCGGCGCTACGACTTAACGTTCAGCCAATTCCAACCTAAAATACCCAATATTAAACAAAGCCCTGGATATCTATTGTGTAATTACACCACCAAGATCATTAATTTTATAGCATGATTTATCGATAAAACAGGCATTATTCGGTAAGGAGAGTTTTTTATTTGTAAAAATTTCCAACGGCTTTCGTTACGCCAATGGCTATAAGTAAGTAGCCCATAAAAATATATGTGCCTCATTTTCTCTTCCGCGTTCTTCTAATGGCGAAATGCAAAGTCGAGAGAAAAAAGTCTTTCCATAGGGAAGAAAACACAGCGCGCTTATGTTGTACGCAGCAGGCATCGACACCAAAAATTCGTAAATTATATGCTTTTGCACTCCTCCAATGCATTTTTTAGCCGTTACTTCGTCTCCATTCTCATTAGTCACTCGATCAAACAGAATTTTATTCCTCGAGCTTTATATAACTGACCCACGGGAGGCAATTTTTGTGCAATTGTATAATGCTTTGTATAAATGCAATATTCGGAATTTTAATTTTTGCTTCATAAAAAGGTCTATAAAAGTTTAATTGACAAAATTGCTCTTCCTATATGTTGAAAAATAAAATGTCTAACTATTATGTATTTATTGTTGCCAATATCTTTTGCCATTATCATAAATAAATTGCAAGTTAAGCGTTTATGTAAATATGCCAAACGAACGTACCTTGTTCGAGATGTTTATATTATTAAGAGCTTGAATTTCTCTTACACTTCCTTCAAAATATTTTAAAATCATAAATAAGAATTTATAACGACATAATAAATAATAATCGATGGTTAAAATTTATGTTTTGATAAATTGTAAATTGTTTTTAAAAAAATAAATAAATAAATAAATAGATAAAAAAAAAAACTTTGACAAAATCTTCAAATTAATGTGATCTTGAAAAGAAATTTCTTATACGTGTATTTATTGATCATTATAGATTTATGATTCATCAAATTACAATCCATTATGTATAGTATATAAAAATATCAAAGGTTGTAGTTTCAGCAGACTTTACTATTACATTTATTTATATAATATTTAAGTTTTTTAAATATTTTTATAATATTTAAGTAATTACCTAGTGAAATAACGCACATTAAATTCCATTGATAAATATCAATACTATATATGTATTTAATATTAATATTTAATTTAATATTAATGATAGTCAAAGTAAGGTTCTTATGAGATTGCAGTCTTTTTGAGACTTTAATCAATTAAATAATAAATCGACAATTATAGCACTGACCTATTTTGCACTTATCTTGAAATCGGTAGATCGGTAACAATTACATTGATTGGCAATGAAAAAGATAATTGAGTTGTATTCGCAAAACATCTTTCTAATAATAATAAAAACACGGATAAAAAGTTCGGTAAAATCAACAGTTTTTTTTAATTCGCAAATTTTATCGTAAAATTGCAAATAAGACCAAATAAATGGCTCGATACTGGATATAATTTCAATGTTAAAGCTTTATCATTCATTAAATCTAAAAATACGAAATTTCATTGTCAATAAATTCTTTATTATGTGCTCGGCCTTGATCAAATAATCAGAAAAACGAAAAACGTCAATATCCTTAGTCGATGCAAGGCCCCAATTAAAATACTTCTCCACGTGACGCGTGAATACCTCGATCAAAAAGGGAAGAGAAAAAGGAGAACATAATACCGTCGGCTGATGAAAAAGCCACTGCAAACACTTGTTTATGTCACCTTTCGTTTCTTCGACTCCCCGACGAAAAATCGATCCTTATCTCATCTCGGAGATACACACATACGCACGCATACACGCACGCGGTTCGTGGCTTATCTCAGCAATTCCATCTGATCGAGGCATCGTGGCGAGGAATCCGCGAGGGCTTCCACGTGCGCCGTAAGGCAGGCGCGCGCCACAGCGTTAATTTCACTTGAAAAATCGTAAAATGCAAATGAACGGAGCATAGGGCACTATAGGTGGGGAGAGAGAAAGGAGACTGTCTCTATTGGCAAATTGCAAAACAGCGATGGGGTTCTTTAAAAAAGACAGAGACAGAGAGAGCACGAGCGAGAGAACGAGACAGAGACAGAGAGAGAGAGAGAGAGAGTGAGAGAGAAATGGGGGGGGGGGAGGCAGCCAAAAGGAATAACAAAAAGTGGAAAGAAAGAAGAGCTCGAGCGCGAGATGAGAACCAAGGTGGTCGGGATAATTTCGCGGGCCCTAAAACGACCAGCTTGAATTCGATTTCTCTCTCTCTCTCTCTCTCTCTCTCTCTCTCTCTCTCTGTGGAATCGCTCGTTCTCTCTTTCTTTTGCTCTCTCTCTCTCTCTCTGTGTGGAATCGCTCGTTCTCTCTTTCTTTTGCTCTCTCTCTCTCTCTCTCTCTCTTGCTCTTGCTCCGTTATTGAACGCGGAGGAAAATGGATGAGGATACCGGTGCCGAATGACGAGGGCACGAGTAGAAGGAAAAGATCATTGAGTGAATATAGTATAATCTAAGTGCAGGGTGCTTTCCTTACTCAACACATTTCCAAGCGATGCATCTGATTTATGCCTTGGGCTTATATTTTTAGAAGATTTCGAGCTTTTTCCTATGTTGATAGTATCTGTGAAAATTAGAATTAGTGCGTGGAGTGGCTTATTTACGATTTATCTACTTTTAAAAATTAGTTCTGCTCCTTACTTTTCATAGGTGAAAATTGATAATTTATTTTACTTCGCAGGACAAATGATAATTTAGAGATTCTCGATACTTGTGTGGAATGAAGAATTCAAGATGTTATAAAGGCATTTTGTTCCTTAAAAAAAGTTGCCTTAAAATCCTAATGTTATAACAATGGATATGAAACGTTGACATTTATTGTAACGCGTACGCAACTGACATGCAGACATTTATATTAGAGATAGATTATCGTAATCGTATTTTATAAGGATTTACGTATTTTTAATTACATTTAATTCCAAGTGAATAAAGAAGCGTGTTCCAATTGTAATTTCTAGAAATTAGTATATGACCCTAATAATATTTACTGTTTTTCAGAAAATGAATATAACTACATATATACAAAATACTTGTTTTGACATAATTTATTATAGTGTATAATTTTAATGATTGTACTACGAATATAAAAGTATGAGAAAACGTAAGTTTAATCGCCATCTGTTACTGGACATTTAAAACCCGTGTATTAGTTTAGTTACATCCCAAAAAAAGAGCAAGACGATGCCCATGTGGGTGATAAAGAGAGGAAGGACGAATAAAATTGACGCAGGAAACAAAAAGTAAAAGTAAGAGCCGCCCCGGGGGGAGGGGGTGGGGAATGGTGGGGCGATAGCTCGCGCGCGCGCGCGAGAGAGAGTGAGGGGGTGGCGGGACGTGGGGGAGGGGGAGCCAAGAAAAAAGAACGATTCTCTCGTTCGTTCATAAATGGCCCAGAGACCATTGAGAAAAGAAATTCGGTTGTAGGATATAAAAATGTGTTGATTATACGTTAGCATCGACCGGGCCAGCGGATATACATCTTGGACGGCGTCGTCGTTCCGAGGACGCGTTCGTACTTAACCTCCGCACTCCTCTTCCCTTCCTCCTCACTATTTATTTTTCGCCTCGTTTTGTAACGCGTTCCTCCTCCGCCCTTCAGCTCCTTTTTTCAGCGGAGTTTCGCGGCTCGGAAATGTGACGAGAAAGAGATGGAAACGGTGCTATTCTCCTTCCCTCGTTATCTTTCGTTTTCGCCTGTATTCCAATCGTTCTTTTTGCTGCCGTCGAAGGCGGAGGCGAGGAAATAATCGATTTCATCCTGTCTTCCTCTGCTCAATACCTCGGCGTCCGTGATGTGTGCGAGCGGGCAATTTCCAGGCCTCGTCCTCGTCAGGGCATTGATTAATGCCGCCTAGTTATCACCTGCTCCGGCCACTTGCGCAACGACGATTATTCAGCTCCCACACGACGAGGAGGACCGGGGCAACGAGGGCAGCGATCCTATAATGGGACTGAATTTATGGTATCTGCTGAGTAGGTAGCTATACCATGCCCAAGGTGTATATTAGAGACCTTTGTACTAAAAATGACGATTGAATTACTTAATTACGAGGTGATGTTGTAAAGGATGATTTGCTGTGCAGTTGTGGGCGCCGAGATGTGTCAGTTGTTGAGCGCGCGTCCTTATTATTTCCCCCCCCCTTCATTTTCATTCGTCCTCTCGGCTTTCTAATTAATTATTGAGTTATTGGTGTGCCTCTTCGTGGTAAAATGCCGAGGCGGAAATTTAATGTTAGATGTGTTTTAAGGTTGATTTATTTAGAGCGCAAGCGTACATTAATCATCGATTTGCTCCACATAATGCCTATCTTTACAGACATTGTATGTGGCTTCTCCTTGGGACGTATCGAGTGAAACGACAACGGACTTTATACCAAGATCAAAATGTTTTAATTGCATGCTAATTGCAAGCATTGATTCCTTTAATTCTCATCTAAATGCGTCTCGTTCGAGTTTCGTAACACTCATTACCATAATTCTAGATACGTCGTTTGATATGCTTTTATTTTATTGTCCAAATTAATTATTTCAAGGTTCTCTCAAGATTTCATCGCATCAATTGTAATTATATGCAAACGTAGATCAATCATAATTACGTATTTAATTGCGTTTACATTAAAGTTTATCCGTGTTTTTTTAATTATTACCATCGATACGTTAAGCATAGAAATTTCATCAATGCCGAGCATGGATTATGTTGCAGGTGTCGTTCCTTATTATTATAAAAGAATTTGTAATTTTTATGCTTCGGTTGCTAGTCCCCATAATCCGCGAACAAAAATCAGAATTGCAAATATTATAATGAATAGTCCAATTCAAATTGCACGCCGAAAGAGATGGAAATTACTTTTTACGACTTTGTTGCATCGAAAAATACTCGGGCAACTTGCAATGCAAACGCTAAATAGCAATGCAATAAAATTGTCGGGGAAACAGAAGTATCATTGGTTAATAATATGAGAGTACTCGTAGTATGAGACAATAGTTTGAATTATTTGCTGGTAAATTTGTATAAAATTACACTCGGACGTTGAGATTATGACAGCACATTACGTATTGGCAAGATCTTGCAAGCTTGATAAATTAGCACAAATATTCTCTCAAAATGAACGAGCGAACGAATGAACGAACGAATGAATGAACGAATGAATGAGAATAATTAAAAACAAACGAAAAAAGCGCCAATTGAGGCGTATACTTATAGTCCTTACACTTACGAGGATTCTTTTACTCGAGCGTCCGTCTTTCATATTATAGATAATTTGTAATATGGAAATCTGCCTTAAGTACTTTATGCATCCTTTACAATAAGTCTTAAGCTCTTCATACTTATAATGACCACTTAATATTTTTCATAAGATTAAGCGCATTATTTATATTTAACGAAGCGGCTCGTCTCCGCCCATAAATAGTAAACCCAATGCTACATTCGCGTATTGCATGCTTCAGACCTCTTAATCTTTCACACCAAAATTATTAAGCGACGCTGAGATTTAACTTCAATGGTGCGCAACGCGAGAGGCAAAGAATCAAGCAATAATATCCGTATTTATTGATTCGAATTTCGTAAGCTGCTGGCCGTAGTTTACAGATGGAAATATTGAAATCTGGCGATTGAATTGCAGAAGGCCCCGTCAATTCGAAACACATCACCAGGCCGTTCAATCAACAACAACGTTAACGCTCGGTGGAACGGGGAAAGAGGCAGGGAGAAGTGCTCTTACAGTCAAATAATCCGAGGCAGACAAGGCTTGCGGCGATAATAAGCCTCGGCTTATAATAATAATAATAATATAATAAAGTTGGCGCTCGGTCGGGAATGCGCGTCGTCGCAATCGAGGGCAATTGGCAATCGGCAGTTTGGGTGGGGGAGGAGGAGCGGAGGGAGAGGAGGAGGGAGAGGAGGGTCAGGGCACGTGTGCCATATGACACTTGTCGGTAATGAGGGCTTGAAGGGCCTCTCGTGCCTCTCGTCGCGCACGCAGCCAACCGCGTGCGGCTTGTAATTTCCGCGAACGGGGCCTTTCGGCTTGCTTTATTTGGCGGAGTTGAGGCCCCAACCAGTTCCGCGATGATTGAGTCGTTTCTTAAGCTGCGGAGGCGCTTGATTGATCCGATCATTGCATGTTCGGCCGTGTAATAATAATATTGCCTCTCTATGCTCGCCGATTAACGTTATTTGCCTTAGCCCTTTTCTCGATCCTTTTGCTCCTATGATTTATTTTAACGTTTAGAGAAGTGGCGGCGGCGGCGTGGTAGACATGTGTGACCTGGCGTGTTGAGTTGCTTCGCTTCTTTTTTTTTTTGCTCGTTTGCAATTATTACCTCGGAGGGAAGAGCCGTGAATTTGTTCGCGCTTCGGAGCGTAGCGTGAATCGTTATATTTCTTGGGCTAACGCGAGCTTCGAGGAATGAAAATGATTGAATTAATGAGAATGATTGGGCCGCCAGGTATGTATTGTTGGCATTAAGAGAGCACGAGAGAGATATGAGAAATGTAAGGGAGTGCGCGATCCAGGAGTTATGGGCTACTCTCGCGCTTATTGGATGTCGATATTCCGTTATTATCGAAATTATCTTATTAAAACGAATGCACTGGGCGCAATAAATTTGCGAATAAAAATAATCGCGCGTATTAACATTTTGCAATTTACGTCCCATTGCCTGAATTTTTAATTCGATTTGCCTTGTCCCGACTGACGTTTATTATGTAATATATTGCAAATATATTCTTCAGATAAGTAAACGGCCCTGCATTATATGCAAATTGAGACAAGACCTTTATGGTCATTGTTAAAGTTATTCCCATGAACCGTTGAGAAACACCTGCTTTACTACACACTTGCATAAATAAGACGTGAGTCTTATAGAGCATAATCACGCAGAACGTTCAACCATTTTATGATCGCTGAAAGTAAGGTTTATAAGTGTTTTGGAAATGGAAACCATATAAAGCCGCTGTGTGTGTGCGTGGCCAACACACCTGCACGGCGAGACACACACACACTGGAGCTTAATCACTTAATAAGCGAATCCTCGTTTGAATAATTTTAGATAGTTTAACGATCCGATAAGGGACCTGTGCGTGCGGCATATAAAAATTTGTTGTTATTTATAGAGTTTATTTGCCGCGAAAGCCGTAGACATGGTAATGATGGAAAATTTAAATTTCTAAGTAGATTATTATTATGGCACTGGGCTCGCTATCTTGCCAATAACAAACATCTACATCGTCCAAGTCCTCTTCCTTTTAATATTAATTTTTATATATAGGCGTCGCAATTACATCTCGTGTACAATTCGCCGAAGATATCCGGATATTTTACTGCGAGCACTTTAATGACACATACGCTTTAATGGCTATCGATCATTTGAATTATTCTGTCTGCTGATGTATATTTTTCGGGAATCGCAATGAAAATCGTACGCAAATCCATTCATTAAGTACAAAGTTTACGTCAAAATTAATTGAAAACGTGAGAATAGGAAGTGGAAAGGATAAATACGGGTGAAAATAAAGCGCTCCTTGCACTCAACTGGTGGTGCACTCAACAATTACTTCAATATCTTAATATTCAAAAATTTATAGCGAATAAAAATTTATTGTTCCAGGCTCAATTCACTTGACGTGAATATCCCGTCTCGCAAATCGTCAGTTTGGCCGATGCGCCTGCGCGATGCGACATTAATCGTCCGTTTGTTTACCAATGAAGCTGATGAATTGCAATGTATGAGTTTGCGAGGAAACTGGTTCGATCACTCCTTCCCTTATTTACGAGAGCTCGACTTAAATGGTCTTCGTTAATTAATCGTTACGCTTCTCTTTCATTCTTCACCCAAGCAAATCTGTAAACTCACTAACTGAAATGTTACGTTAGCTCTTATTTTGTTTTGCCGATTAGATTATCCTGCTTTGATGCTTCGATTAATATGATTTGATTGTCATTTATCGTTATTCCGATGCAATAAACGTCTATATATATATATAGGCTTTGGCAAATTAATCTCCCATGAATTTATGCGCAAAGTGATATAAGAAAGCGCCATTTCCCCCATTAAAATTAAACACATTTTTTCCTCGTAAAGATTTAACTTCATTGTTAATTCAAATGGCCATAATTCATAGCAATTTGAAATATCTGTAAACCGCCAGGAGAGGCACGACTTGCTAATCAAATAAATACATTTTCTAAAGTTCGGAATATCTGTCTTATTTCTTATTCAAATTCTCTTTTTCAATAGTTGATTGAATTAGACATATTTTTGGGGGGCGCTAACAACCGATTTGCCGCTTCCACTTTACCGAATTTGCAACAATATAAAAATTATTGATAGATCAAGGGGGAAAGATTTTAGAAAGGTTAAGAGCCTCGTAATAATCCACTTAAAAAAACTAATGAGCGAGTATCAAATTTTTAATTGAATTGATATAGAGCAGATATAAAATTCGTTCTTAAACCTCATGTGGCGAGTGCAGATCTCGGGATCAATCAAGTCGGGGGAAGCGATCCAAATAATCACAGCTGCAAAGTAAACAAAATTTCCGTCGCAGCTGTTCTCTAAAAGAAGAAGAAGAATAAAAGAAAGCAACGCGGAAAGAAAAGAGATCGTGACTGCCCTCTTGTGAGAACCAGTAGCCATCTTATCAGCGCGAGCTCGAGACTTGCAATTTGCATAGCGGGAGGACGAGAGAGGGAGAGGACATCGGGCAGCGTATAAAAAAGAAGACGGTCACAGTGTCGGCCGTGGCGTCATAAAAAGTCGACGAGGCGCTCGTGGTTTAAGGCGGTTTAAGGGGGATTTGGGGGCGGGGGGGGGGGCGGGCGGAGGGCTTCCCGAGGACGCGCGCACACACGTACACCACCCGGGGCTCCGGATGCGGCAGCCTCCGTTCGCGCGCTCGCGGATTAAAAATAAAGAAAAGACTGTAAGTGCGGGACTGCGCGCGCGAGCCACCAAACCCGTGATTACGCGAGGCGGGGCTCACCTTGTTAGCCTCCGCTCCCTTGTCCTCCGCCCGAACCCCACCCCTCCCGCCCCGCCAATCCCGCATCCCGCAGCCCTCGGTGCCACTCGTACCTCTCGCTCGGGCTGCCGAGGGACGGGGAGAAATTCGCGATCGCGCCCCGCGTATTTTCTCCGAGGCGATTTTTCATTAGCTCGGCGATGGCCTTCTCGGACTTTGCGTAAACGACTTATGCCGACTGGCCAAGCAGACTTTAAGCTTTCAGTCATGAAGTATTGAGACGAGAGCCTCTCCCCGTTTAAAATAGGGGGTTACGGCCAGATATGGCATCATTACTTAACTTCGTATTTATTAAATTATGGTCGCTTTTTTCCCTCGCAATGTTTATTGTACGTGAAATTATTCTGCGTAAGATGCCTGCGGCGGGGTTTCTCATCGAAGCGCAATTGAACCAGGCTAACGTGACTTTATGATTTAGTTGTAATGTGGCCGTCAATAACTATCGTGACATTTGCGAGATGTACATAATAATAATAATTGTGGCTTTCTTGCAACATTAGTGATGAGAGCTTTGGTTGGATTTGGATTCATCGATCGATTAAGCCTGCCCGCTCTCAAGTATATATATATATATCTACATCTGTCTCTATCTCTGTCTATCCTTCCATATATATATATATATATAGCATCATCTTGAGTCTATTCCTACAGGCGGGCATTACCAAATACACAAAGCGTAATAAAAGCATTATATAAGGCTTACTGCCAATATATAATATATATATATATATATATATATATATATATAGGCTTACGCAGGTAGCTAATTATCCAATATTTTACGTAGGCTTCGTGTACATTAATGTACGGTGTAAGAACGGGGAAAGGCATTGCCGCGAGGTACACCGAGCGCACTCCTCTTATAGCCTTAAAAATTCAAAACGAATTAATTTTTTTCCACGTAAAAACCAAGGAGTTTCGTATTTTTCACGCGCAATATAAGCGGCGACTGGTAATGTCCACATGTACATAATAAACGTCAGGCGCGCGGCAGTTTCAATTATCATTTTTGCAAGAGCACTCCTGATAAAGTATCCTCGACGCTTACCCGTAAATGCGGGCCACACGCGCGCCTTCGATCCTTGACTTGCACAGGATTAATCATCGCATGGATTTTCGCGATATCGATATCCGCTCCAAAGTACCGCATAAACATTGCGTTCGCACGGCTGCGAAGGTTCCGCGGGCGCACAATTTCATGTGAAATGGGCCATACGTTAATACGGCCGATGTTGTATAAGCGGGAAGGACGAGGGGCCGGAGTGTCCGGGGGGGAGGGAAGGAGGGCGCGACGAGACGCCAACGAGTGTAGTCCTGGCGCCTGCGCTGTTAAAATTGACGAAAATTCCAGGAATTCTTACTTGAGGCTTCTCGTCCCCCTCTCCATCTCGCTCACTCTCTCTCTCTCTCGCTCTCTCGCTCTCTCGCTCTCTCGCTCTTTAACCGGCAAATTGCTTATTCCGTCGTGTGGAGCCATCGCGATTCGCTTTATTTCTCTCGGGCTTTCTCCCTTCCTCCCGGCTCCTTCCATCTCCTGCTCACTCAGTCACTCGCGCACGAGTAATTTACGAGCTACCGCTCGTTATCGTCGAATAGTCTAATTCGAGGCTTATATTGAAACATTTCCAAGGCGCTTCTCCAGCAGTGCCTCGAGAGCCCTCTTCGCCCTAGGTGTGGGTTAATTTTTCGATGAGCCTCACCACCATCGCCACTACCACCACCACCACCACCACCACCAACACCGCCACAATCACCACCCGTACCCCGTCCCCGTCCCTGCCATCCCTGACGACGCTTTCTGCAACCCACCCCACCGCCGTTCATCTCCTTAATTGGCCTGACGATGATAGTTCTCTCCTGCTTCCCTCTGGCGCGAGAAAAGAGCGGGTTCCCCCACTCTACGTGCCGGCCCCGCAGTCAGGTGTGGGGTCCCTCTGTTGGTTTAAGGCGAAGGCTAATGCGTTGCCGTTCCACCCTATCCCCGCGGCTGCGGCTGCGGTTGCGCCGGGACGTGAGAACTCCATCCCGGGTAGGCGAGTGAGCCTACGAGCGGACGATGATTATTAGGCCCTCGCTTAGGACTCCACATGGAAATGTTTCCGGGTGAAATGGCCGGGATGGTGGGCCCCGCGATCCGCCCGCGCACGTGGGAATCGACGCGCGCATCCAACTCTGTTTCGTCGATCCTTTAAGCGATGGTATTTGGTTTTAGGTGGCCGTAAGAGCAATTGAACGAAATTGATAGATAACTGCTAGCATACTTGGATAGATAAATAGTGCGAGATGAGAGAGAGAGAGAGAGAGAGAGGGAGCTAATTTCGTAAAAGTTAAATATCTTTGCCTTATGCGAAAAAAAATAGTAAAGTATGTGAAGCTGGCGCATGTCGGTATTTCATGTTCAAGTTTTGCACTTTTAAAGAGCCTCTATGAGTGGAATACCGGAAAGGTAGATAAAATTTTTTGGATAGTCTATATAATTTAGTACTTTCTGCAACTATGACAGTCGTCTCTATACTATATTTAACCTATAATTAATATTAACGGACCCAAGGTCCAAGAACTCGATAATAATCCGAAATCGGAAAGTCAATAAAAATATAAAATCGGAAATCTGTACGTCTTTGTTAAGATTTATTTATACTGTTTTATACGTTTACAATAATATTTTATCGTATAATCGAAATGTTATTATATAAATCTAATATAACGCAAACCCTCAAAGCATTAGTAAATTTAAAAAAGAATAATACTTTTTCATAAACATTATTTGATATCAATTAATTTATCGTGTCAATTGGCAAATATGACATGTTTTATCTAAGAAATAAAATGTCATTGAAGAAGAGTCTATTGCATGTAAAAGCACTTTTGCGTGCATCGTTTCATATTTGTACGTAATCTTATGTACTCATAACTTTGTTTGTGCCTTGAGAGAAACCAGGAACCAATCAAAACTCTAATCACAGTGAAAAGAGCCACTAGCGTGCAAAGCAGCTGGTCTTTATCCGGTAATGGCCACCATACTATGAAGGTAAGATAAGATAAGATGAGATACTGATGGTGTGAAACCGAGTGCGGTATTGTAATAGGCAGAAAAAAGTCAACTACGCCGATCATGCGTCGCCACTAATTTCAATTGCATATCTCCGTCGTAACGATTCTACGGACTCGCGAAACTGTTTCCGCCAACACCTAATGAAACTTTGAAATTAATCACCAGATTACATTATAAGATATTGAATACACGTATTTTTATTTGTATATCATTACACTTACTACTACTGTTGTTGTTGTTGTTGTTGTTGTTGTAAATAATAATCCGAGCTTAAATGCTAATGGTTAGAGTCGGAGTACGTGATTTATAAAATCTATAAATATAATGTTTAGTCAAGTAGATTGGCTCTATCTTGATAAGTTGATTCTATTTATCAGAAACAAGTTATACGTGCCTTATACGGCTTGCGATGAATTTATATAACGTACGTAGAAAAAATGCCTTTCGCTTTTTGCCAATAACACCAATGATTTAATGACCAATAAGAAGCATTTGTTGCGAGTGTAAAAAAAATTGAACGGCTTTACAGGCTGCTGATACTTTATCTTGTGCGCTAAAAAATTTAGTCTATGAATATGAATTATTTAAATTTTAAATAGCATTTGTTTAAATTTCAAATACATAATTGCACGATTACATTTTTATATGAATAATAACGTAATTATTCACCTCTATAACATTAATTAGTTTTCACAACGATTAATTATATTGTTAAAGCCAATTATGTAGGTGTGTATGCGTAATACCCCCGTCCACCGTACCCCGGCCCCGCACGCGCACACACACACACACCCACGCACGCACGCAATACACGCCCTCTGGAATTCGCTTGTCGGTGTAAAGTAACGAAGCGAGCCACTAATGTCTCAATTTTGCTAGGCTTTTGCCAATTCCTTGCCAATACTGCAGTAATATTGACGATAATAATCGAGTTGATACAATCAGGAATTGTTCAATACAAAATTAGCTTAACACTTGTCATTTAATACAACGAAGCGGATAACGACCAACTGTGTCAGACATTTTCAATGGAGAATATGAAGTTTTCTCGTGGTCGGCCATTCGATGTGACTATCAGTCTCTTAATAAATATCGTTCGGATAACATTGCCAACAACAAATTACAAGCTCGCAATTACGAAACGTATAGCGCAATACCAACTCAACATGTAATAAAAGCATAATTGGCTCAGTCCCGATTAAATAAAAGACACCACGTACTTCTTTAAGCTTGACTCATCGATCGCCGTGAAACGTCCGACTATGACAAAACAAAGGAAAACAAAAGCAAAAAAACGAAATAGCGAGCGTCGAAAAAAAAGGGGGTGGGGTGGGGTGGGGTAGGGGGCGTCGCAGGCTGCTCGCGCTGGTTCAGGACTGCCGGCCTCGGTCGCGCGACTACACAGCGACTTCCGTGCGAATTCCGGGCGATCGGTGCCCGGGGCGCATCGCCGTCGGCTAATGGTCGGGTAATTGGACAAAGCGACCGCAAATTGGACCACCGGGCTCGCAGCTCGTCGAGGGTCGCCTCCAACCTATTTGCATGCGCGACGGCTCCGGTGACCTTTGACACGGGGTCGCCGGGACCTGCGCGCACGCTCTCGCCGATACGAAGCGGCTGCTCTCAACGAGGCCGTTGTTTACTTTAAAGCCGAGCTCAGCTGCAATAATCATTCATTGCTGCCTGTTAAAGAAAGTGGCTAATTCCGCGTTTGATATCCGCCCAGAGGCTGATAACCGGGCTTCCATTTAGAGCGCGGCCCCCCCTCCCCCTCGCCCCGCTATGCGTACAATCGCCGGCGAATAAGTGCCGGCGAGAGGCTGGCCACTTGACGTCCTCGGTCGTCCAGCTATTTTTAGTCGAATCAATCGAACACGTCGAGCTGCGATCGCGCGCAATTAAAGGCCGACCGCAGCGCCCCCCCCGTCCCGCCGAGCGCGCTACTCCTTCTTATCCTCCGAATAGGCCAATTGAATTTTCGCGAAAATCGCGTTACCTCTTCTAGCGCGCATCCATGTACCGTACATTGGGCGAAGCCAATGTGTTGTTGCCTTGCTCTTGTTGAAATTCAAACAAATGGGCGCTGCGGATAATTCCCGCAGGCCGTTTTGTCCACGTTAAGTACGTTATAAGGGCGCAGCACGCGATATCCCAAACACAAAACATTTCGCGTGACTTTTGCCGTGCTGCGCGTTCCTCGGCGAATGGCGTGCGAAGAAGCAGCGGTTTCGAGGCTTCAAACTGGTTCCCTGCCTGTACTATTATACCCAATACTATTACTATTCCTACCCGATACTTTTCATCAAAGTACTCTGTATTTAATTTATTAAATTGAAACATCCAGCGTCTACAATAGTACTGACCCACGGCTCAAATTACGCTTGCTCCGTACCTTTTTCTCCTCTCCTTTTTCCCTTCGCGTTCTTTGGCTTTCCTTTGGCATAATTCACGAGCCCCGCCGCGTTATTAGCGCAACGCAAATTATAACGAGACCTTTGTCCGCTCCGTCCACGTGCGCAAAGCTGCCTAATAACGCGATCATTCTTTTCTTTTTTTTTAAGCCAACGCCTGGCCCAGCGATAATGAGAATACGACATCGCTGCCAAGTGCAACGATCGAGCAACGTCTGCCAAACATTCGCACTCGCCATTGCTTTTAGCCCCCAGCGACGACAGAGCGACGACAGAGACTCACTCCTCGGAGAAAGCCTCCTTAGTTACTCGGGAATTTATTCATAAAGCGGGCAGCCCTCGGTCTCCGCGATGCCCTCTTCACACTCGCACGGACGACGGGATCCTGGCAGACGCAGAGCTAGAGGGTTGGACTAGAGCGACTGCATGCTAGATCTCGAACTGCGCATCCGTCGCGCCACGAATTAGCGAATAGTAGTCTTGGTCCACCCTATGTACAGATGCATCGGTATACATACATACATATATATATATATATATATATATATGTATGTATGTATGTAGATATATATGTGTATGTAGATATATATGGTAGATCGGCGTTCGGCCGGCGAAGCCCGCGCCTCGCGCCTAATTGATGATTAAGAAAGCCGCGGAAGACGGTAGCGACTTTGGGGGTCGAGCGAAATCTCAGCTTGGACGTCTTGGCAATGGCAAGGTGCCCGGGGGCGCAGACCCGTCGCCCGCAGGATTGAGATGTCGGGGCGATAGAGGTTGAGCGCGCCTAATGCGCCATTAACGGGGATCACTGCCGGTTAAGAGCTCGTCCGCGATCGACGGGCATCTGCATAATTGCGCGGGGCCGTGGCTTATCTCGGCCGCTGCCCATCACGACTCGGCCACAGTGACATTATGATTTAAGAGTCACGTACGGGTCACGAATGCCGACTAGTCATCCGGACGACGGCAGCCCGTTCGTGCGCTCGATGTCCCCCGGCAATGCGTGGGCGGCCGGGATATTGGAGTTTCTCATGGGGGGGAGGGCAGGAGTGGCGAGGAGGTGAAGGAGCCTCCTCGTTGTGCAGCACCCACGTGTCGGGGGTGTTCCGCGCGAGTTGCCGGTGAGTCCTCCTGATCGACGCCACACTCTCCCGCCGCTTCGGATATCTTAATTAGGCGCGCGTCTCGTTATAATGGGCGCGTGATGGCTCGGCCAGCTAATCGATACTTACATCGGCATCGATGGTCTGCATTAAGTAGCACGTGTTGCGCGGCTAGCTCCCAAGGTTGTGCGAATAAGGTGGGAGGGAGGGAGGTAGAGGCCGTTTTTATCGCGTGGAGAAAGCGAGTGCAAGTTTAATGAGCGGAGGCTGCTGCATGGGAAGGCGGGAAGTTCGGCTGGTGATGGAGAGACGCAGTCGTGCGATTTTGAACTTATAGAGCTTTGATCGTACCGAGTGCGCTCTATAACAGACGAAGGTATTATTTTCTCACGAGCCAGCCGCTTTTGGGTTTGTCTGGACACTTGGCTTTGTTAAGTTTCGAGGCTTGGCTGTTGCATTAGTTGTGCGTCGAGTGCAACGGCAAATGTTTCGGATGTCAGTCTCGGTGCAGTCGTGCTTACAATATGGACGTGCCAATTGATTTGCCAAATTAATTATGGTGATAATCGATAATCGACGATGCTTCCGAGCGTCGGTAAGTAACGAGAGCGACATTGCGCAACAAAGAGTAGGAGGGGGAGCGATGGCTTCAAAAATGTTCACGACGGCAAAAAATTGTTTTATACCCGCAATCGCTCGCCTCATTCAAATCCATTTCAACATTCAGCATTCGTATATTGGCTTTTCATTTAGGAGCATCACTTCCTTCGGCTCCAAATTTGCTCTTTAAATTTCTAAATTCTACCTATTGCTTTGTACATATGTTTTGCATTTTTTTAAATCTTTTTTTCGCTCCTATTCCGTTGTTTGTTTTACTTTCAAGAATCAATAATCGAGCGTTCGAGAATGTTTCGAATTAATGACAACGCTCAAGCGTCGGAGCTGCTGATTTTTAAAAGCCATTTTTTAAATTTTAAAAATTTTTAAAAAGAGCTTTCGCAATTAATGACCTATTGGAAACTAAGGGGCCAGAGCCGCGTTAATCTTCGTTAAATTTCTCGAAACGAATAATTTCCTGCATACTCAATTTATAATAAATTTCATTGCCTTGTATATATAAATTGCAACTGCCACTTTTTTGAATTTTAATGCTCGTCAGCCATTGCCGATCGCGCATCCTTATTGCACACTATGCTTAATATAAAATTCTAATGATTGCGCGTCAAAATTAGCTTTACATTCGGCAATAAATCGTGCGTGCGGGCGCGTCCATTTTAAACGGCTATAACCGCCATTCAAGGCATTTTTCTTCTAATCTAATTACTGGTTAGCCATTATCGCGCGATCTTCCCATCCGAGCGTTCCCTAATAAAAGCAGTCGTTCGAGTATGCCGTTTTCCCAATTGAGACTTAATGCTGGCGGTGCCCGCGGCTTAGACGCGCGCAATGACAACACAAAGTCTTAATACGATATGCCCACACAAGCACAACTCGCGTGCACATTCGGCGCACTTGGCGTTTCGGATTATTAATCGAGAGCTGGTGGCGCGGTTAAGTAGGCGGCGCAACTCCGCACTACACCGCTTCCCGACTCGACCCCAAACGTGTCCGAATAATGTAAGCCGGACTTTTACTCGTACGCCATTGAAACTGCCTACATTGGCAGATAAGCGGCTAAGATAGGCGCCCGGGGCCGTCTTACTCGCTGCCACGATCGAAGCCGAGGTCGGGAAAATGGGCGAAAAGAGGCCAGCAAGCCGCAACACAATGACAAAAAGCACTGCCGAAATCATCATCAGATATTCATCGACACGTAAATACAAAGGAGCGGTTGGAAAGCCGCGGTTTCCCAACGTCTACTGCCACTTATTACGCGCGAGCCAGCGCGTTGTTTCCAAAGCGGCGCTTCACCCACCCACGCGCTCCCGACCACGCCAACAAAGATTTCGAAGATCCGAATCTGGTGATTCCATCTGCTGAAAAACAATAAGGGAACAACTCATTGTTCCGCGTTTTTTTTTTCTTTCATCTCCACCCATCCCCCGGATACCTCTGGCGCGGAGCTGCGGAGTGTGCTCCTCCCTTGATGCCGCCTCCGGAGTCACGCATACCTGTACTTTTGACACGCTTACGGGAGCGCGAGCGCGCCCGCAAGTGCCAGGCAGAATGATAAAGGCGTTACGCTGCGATTGAGATAACCGGCCCTGGAACGGTTGCTGCCGTTGGGGGAAGGGAGGGAGGGAGGGACTGTCTGAGAAATGCGAGAGCACGCCACCAAAGGAGAACGGAGGCCCCGTGAGCCTACGGTACTTCAATTTCTTCAATTTACGCAATGCGAGGCCCCGGACTTCGTGTCTTGCTGATCGGAGTGCGCTACTCGGCCGCACGAGGGCAGGCAAATTTCCAAGGAGTCGGGGCTCGCTCATATGTGCGCAATCGGGGGTGCAATTTTATGCAATGATTGATCGACGACGAGGATGCTTTTACAAGCTCGACATCGTCGGGACTTTATGTGTCGAGGGTGAGGCTACGGATGATGAGAATTGCTCATTTACTAATGAAGGATCGATATCGTAGAGTTTATTGGTATGGCTTTGGATGTAGATGGCGCGTCTTGAGGATTTTGCCGATGAAGCTTCACCCCGATGAACATTGCAACAGGCACCGCGTATGCGACTTATTATCAAACGTGAAAAACTTTCATCCAATTGTGAATCACCGCTTTGCCTTGACTATGCATTGACAAGACTTTTGGAAGTATTTCAACTGAGCGCTGAAGGAAAGGATCCTTCACCGAGTCCGCCACTTCACCGCGACGTTCAAGAGCAAAATTATTGAACGGGCAGTCGACGATTTTTTTTTGGAAAAAAATTTGTCACAACAACGGGCGAGCTTTTACGCTGCGCACGGAAACTGCGCAGGCCTCCATTATTACTTATACCTTATTATAACATGCTAATTGCAATACTGACGATACGCTCACAATAAGGCTGCGATCACGCGAATACAAAATCACTAAGCAAATCACTTTATCGAGTCCGTCCTTTGCATCTCGTAAGTATTCGCAAAGATCACCTCCAAGTTCCAATGCCGGCAACTGTGCGCTGCTCCAGCCGTTCAATTACAAATACCTCACCCTTCATACTTTATAAGAGCCACTCTATAAAATATGACTACATTACTTCTCATTCGACATTATCCATTACCGCGGGGCTCTGACTTATATAGTAGGCAAATCTAAATGAGAAAATAAGGATTTTTAATAGTCACATGCGCCCTGGCACTGTGAATTTACGACTCGAAGCAAAATTTAAAAACTCTTTAGATGAGAATTAAATCCGACTAATTTGACTAGCGAGACGAAAACCAGGTGGAAAATGCAGCCATCAATTATTCATAAGCAATCCCTTGGAAGCATTAATTGCAGTGGGGCATTAATCATCGAGCGCAAGTAATAAATTTCGCTCGGTAGCCTAGTTTCTGTCCACGCAGTGGCTCGCTGCGTAATGCATATCGGCACGCAATTATTGCCGCCAAAGTATGCATTTGCCGTGGAAAAGCCACCGCGGCAGTGAGTAATTGCCTTCCCATACGTGCGTGTAATTGTTCTCACTCAAGGCAGCGAGAGCCGTCGACGTTTGAGGCCGGCTAACGACCAAACTGCCGATGACTCGCGCGCACTCGAGCAACGGACGGCGGATAGCGCCTCATCCAACGGAAAGCCCCCCGCCCCCCCACCCCCAACTGCCCCCGATATCTATTATTCCGCGAGACTGCAAAGTTCCAAGCCCCGGGCGCGAAGTAACGGTTGCCTAGCAGTGGCTCTCCTGACCGAGAAGCTCCTCCGAAGCTCCGGGCGTATCAAAGACCACTTCGATTGACGAACTTTTGATTACAAAAGTTCATGGCTGAGTCGCGCGGGAATGTAGGTGCATTTAGCTCGGACAGAATGCTTTTACTTAGGATAATCAATACGAGATGCGAGCACGCTACGAGCCATTGCATCCATTTACTCCGATCACCGCGATGCCAACGATTTTTTTTCCCATTGATAAGTTAATTGGTCGTTGCGGTATAAGGAGGCGTCATCGTAACTTGGGTATGCGCGCGCTGCTCATAGTTTCAGCCGACATGAGCGACCACTCGATGCCACAATGGCTTTCCATTTCGTCATATTTATCGCTTTTATCAACCTATCATTACTATCGGGACGCCAACAACTTTGGGACGCGCTGGTCTTTCAATGTCAATATATCGCAACCTGTCGCCTCTGTCAGAGGACGCTCTCGTGGATTTAAAATTATTAACCCAACGATCCATCCCACCGATTCAGAATAGCCAAGAGAGAGAGAGAGAGAGAGAGAGAGAGAGAGAGACGACGACGCCTTGTGCTTGACATCGATTACAGGCATTTTGACGCGGGGCCAAGAGTCAAAGGCTGAGGATACGTGAACGACGACACGGCGATTGATATTTTTCACAGACGGTAATGCAAAGACGTAATGCAAACATTTTCTCATTCTTTCCCGTTTATTCTTGTTGCAGGACCGCCGGTACATGCTCCCCTGCGCTTGCGCGGGCAAGTTTCGTGATCACCCCCCCCCGTGCGCATTTTGTAAATAGGAAAGGAAAACAAGCGGGATTATCGAGATCGTCGACTCTAATGGGAATGGGGTGATAGTTATTTACCTGGAAAATTCCTAGGGAGTAAGTAGGAACGTCCGAGGGTAAGTAAACAGCGGGACGTGCATTGTCCTCGACCAATGGTCACTCGCAATCCAGATTCCTTTGTTACAGGAGTCGGGTTCCGATATTTGTCGAGGCTGCAGTTAACGAGAAGGTGTTGTCAGTTTATCTTTTGGGGATACGTTCTCTCTCTTCCGAATTACAATTAAAAGGCTGCCGAAGAAGTTGTTCTCTTTTAATATTGATATTTACTGGTTTTTGGCCTCCCGGACGACGTTAATTGAGATTTCTGCTCAACGTGACCCGATAATTGGAATTAGTTTAAGCGGTCATTTTTTCAAGGGTAGTGCACGTATTTTAGTTGTTGCAACGATCATATAAAAAAGTTTCTATGTCAATTACTTAGCTGTCCGAAAATCAACATATCCTCTATGGCTCAAATGATTTAATAATATTTTATGAACAGTGCACAAGTATATAAGGTCATTGTGGCGTTAAGAATGGGTATTAAGCTATAAGTCTCAAGACAAATTTAATCTTCTTTTTGTTAACCTTCGCTTAATTGCGCGCGCGCACACACACACATATGTATGTGCACGCGCGTGTATATATATATATATATATATTGCAGACGAATTGTATTGGTTTAAGTTTAAGTTTGGTTTAAGAGACAAAAGTAAAGATATTTAATGAAATACGTTATTGTTTGCTCGAAAAAAGTGATTATTTAGCTATAGATTATAGATTTAATTCTCTAATTACTTACATCTTTATAGAAATGAGATGATTTTTCTTTTGATATGTTCAAGCTTGAAAAGGATGATCGTTCGTTCGTAAATAATAGTTGCCTTACGAACGAAATTTTTTGTATTTAAACCGACCTGTCTCGGAAAATGGAAATATCATTGGCAAGCAGACGAGCAGTGATAAATAGTGATTAGTTAATATTATTAGTGAGTATGTGGCACTATCTTCTATCTTTTATCTCGCAGTCAGCGCGGCATTTATCATAAAAATCAAGTAGAGAAAGATTGTGATTACTCACTGCTTGACTAAGTAATTGAATTAGTCGCTAAATTGCGTTAAGTGCGATAGCATTGCACGTAAAATTATAATACGCATTAAGAAAAAGCATGAATATGTATAGTAGAGTTTCGATATACAGATCATAGTTATTATTTTCCAATAATATATTGTTCCTGCTCTATTAGGAAAAAAATTTTTTTTTTCTTTACAAGAGCGCTCTTTCCTGGCGCTTAACTCAATCGCGAAATATTACACTTTGGCTTAATGCAGCTAATATCAATTAAGATCGGCAATTAAATCGGCAAGTATGCGGGATTGTCAATGTTGTATTGTAGTGTATTTTATAGTCAATGAGGGTAGACTTTGCAATCGAATGGGATGAATATTTTCAGCTCGCTAAAAGTAGCATATAATTATTATTATTTATTGCGTATAATAATAATACAATGGCGGCCTCGTTATAATGGCCAAATCAATTGAGCAAAGGACGGGAGTTGCAGAGCGCAAAATCAATGCCAGCCAATCTGATTATAAAAGCGTTTAAGAAAGCATTGTTTAATAAGCTTTGCGAGTAGCACGTAGACCAACAGATAATCGCCATAAACCATAGAATTGCAAAACAAACATCCCGATAATTTATACAAAAGCATGTACCTCTGAATACAAGATTTTAGGGCTATGCACACGACGCGGAATCTTAATTAAATCGTCCATCCAGAGCAGAGGACATCTCGAATAATTTGAGCAAACGCTCTCTCCTACAACAAAGAGCACTGTGAGCCTCGAGCGGCCGGCCGACCAAACCCACACAAGCCAAACAATATCCAGAAGCCAATTAAATTTCGTGACACTGCCCACCAACTTCTAAGTAGCGAAACCCATCGCAATTAGTAATCCCCTCAAGGAGCAAATAGAATATTGGCCGAGCTGGGAGCTTCGAGGTACGCAGAGAGCCGCGAGTCCTTGGGCATTCGAGGCAGACGGCCCGCGCATCCCCGCCCGGCCTACCGTCTTATCGCCGTTTTCACGAAAAAGCTCGCCGACGCTCATTAATATTCAGCGTAAATCTAAGGCGGCACGAAAAACGCAGAAAAAGGGGAATCCTCCGGGCCGTGGCGCATTAGCTTTCAGGCCGCGTCGGGAACGCGCCACACGCTCGCCCAGAGTCCCCGAGGTGCGCACGTGAAGCGGCGGCGCCCCATCAAACGCACGTCCCGTCTCCGCCTACGCAGCGGCCAAAATGCGCGTCGCGCGTGATGAGCATCGGCCCCCTTGCATTATGCGGGAGCTCCGTGGGCCGGTAGGAGGGGGGATGTTGACGAGGCGCGGAGCGAGGCCGGACGACGCCACCGCGCGATTTGCTCTAGGAGAAGGCCCTCGCCGTTGGTATTCCCGTTGGCGCTTGCCGTCGGCCGAGATCTTTAGCGGTATTCGTCATTCCAATTGCCACGGGGCTCTTTGCTAATGCAGGCCACCCGCGGGGTTAAACGCTCGAAAAATCAAACCCTCGACTCCCGGCATCGTAATATGCCGTTCGAGCACCTTCCGTACATCTCGCCGCTCATCACCGTCGGGAGGCCAATAAATCGGCTCGTCGCTCCAGCTGTTCTTTATGCGCGACTTTAGATTCGCGCGCGCGCGCGCGCGCCAACGGACCTCGAGCCAACTCGGATTAATGGGTCGCGCGAGGTCGACGCCAGTTGCTGCTCCGGGCGCTTCGAAATTGCCGCTGAAATTGCCATTTTAGGCACGTGCTACTTAATTATCCGGCAGGCGTCGAGGTCTAGGCTACGTCAGCGGCATTGATTTTCCGCGGCGTCGATAAGAATCGGCTCTACGAGCAATGTACTGGACCTACAATTGCATTTAATTTGGCCATTAAATTGCGGCCCGATCGCCAGACTCACGGGCCATTACTGCTGTTTAAAATCCAAAACAAGCTGAAGATTTGCATCGGTTATGATCCCGTGCAATTGACTCGGCATTAGCGATCGTTACTTATTACAAGCTTGACGGGACTGTGGGGAAAAGCGCGGACTTACTTGGTGCTCGCGACTCAGCTACATCCCATCGATATGCCCGACATTCACTAACCGAGCACATACCATTTATTTAATTAGCGATCAATGCCCTGAAGATCGCCAACTCACTCGCGACCCCCAACCGCTTTAATTAACTTCGCGTTAACAGTTTAACACACGACCGTGGACAACGAGGCGTCTCGCCTTCCTCGAGCAGTCGGCCAAACGAAAAGGAGCGCGCGCTCATTATATGATTTGGCAGTCGTCGGAGCTCGGCTCGAGCAAGGGTGAGGGAATAGAGGCGATAAAGCAGCCACATGGAAAAGGAGCGTCACAGTGACAGAGAATGCGAATCCGCCGGCTAATCAACCTCCCAAAGTCCGCGACCAAGCGTTGAATTACCGACGGTCCGCAGGTAAAGCGCTGACCAAACACACACACGCCCCAGTGGACACGCACACAAACGTGGACTCGGTGCCGCTGGCTGAGGCGATGCTTGGCCTTGATTGCGCAAGGCTGTCCACATCGCGGCTAATTAAGGTCATGGTTAATAAGGCCAAATCCCTAGGATTGGGACTAATTGACGTGGGCCGGACACCTTTTGCCGTCCGACGATAGGCGCCATTTTCGTCGCTGGCTCATGTCGTTTGCGTGGTGGTACTTCGATGGTCTTGCCGTTGCAGTTACAGTTTTGCAATAATCACTGAATCCTCGCGAACGATATTTGTCCGACTAATCGGCCTTGTTGTAATGAAAACGGGGCGTACACATAGTGCATCCACAGCTCGTAATTACTCTTCTCGTCATAATATGTGATCGAAGCTAGAATTGATTTGAGCATGAATTTGGCGGCTGTTTTGCAATTGCGCGCCCAATGCAGCGGATGTATATGGAGGGGCAGAGATAATCAAAAGCCAAACGTTAAAGATAAGTAATGGACTCGGACACGGGAATATCATCGATCAAGTGCTTAACTGCGGCCTGTAAAACTTATAGGCTCTTGATGGGTCTTAAATCACATAATTCTTTATGAATATCCGATCGTTTATTTATGCCGTGCAGCTCACGTACGGCCACAAAAGATCGGGGTAAGATGTCGGTGTATAATGAGGAGAAGAATGAGAGTGAGAGAGGGAAAGAGAAGAAAGTGAGGCGGGCCTAGGGGAGCTAGGGCGCGGGCGGGCGCGCCCGCGCGCGCGACCAAAAGCGAGCGAGAGAGAGAGAGAGCGAGAGAGAGAGAGAGAAGGCGAGGGGGAGAGAGGCGGGCGGGGGGAGCCGAAACACTCGATAGGCATACATGAAAGGCCACACCGACAGTATGCACATTAGTGGGAGGGGACGCGATTCGCATACGTACGTAATGCATGAGCTGCCGGCGTCAGCGAACTCACCTGTCCCTTCGGAAATTTGGATTTATGCGCCGGCAAGACCGATGCGTGGGGCCCAATGCAGTTGCATCAGCGCGCCATTATTTATGCCCGGCTCGATACGCGCGGTGGGAGGTTTTCCGGAAGTCCACGCGGCTCTTGTCTCGGACTTATACCGACCGTTGTTCTATCAATTTTAGCGCTCGACGCGGCTCCTTGCGCTCTACTTCCCTCCACCTTATAACCAGCAGAAGCGCCCATTAATGCTCCCAGGTTGATTTATAAAGAGGCTAAGAGCACTTCTTGGATTTGTCATTAGCATTTTATACGAGGGGGCGTCGATTTTATCGTGGAAATACGTTAAAAATGGTGCACGCTGGGAGCGACGTTTGCCGGCCCGATGTCCTTCAGCCGTTACCAACACAAAGCCGCGGTTTCGGGATGCTGGTGCTCTCTCTCTCTCTCTCTCTCTCTCTCTGGATCTGCAATACCTTCTGTAGCCGTTTCCACGAGATGCCGCTTCTATAAAAGAGATTTCACTTCTCCATCCTGGCAGCGCTCCCACTCCTCGACGCAGCTCCTCTCAGCCCAAAAACTCGGACCCATTGCTGCAGAGGACATGATATTTTGATTTGTAAAATCTGCCTGGAGCAGCAGAGTTTTGTCATTGATGAACAAACGGGGAAAAGTGGCGTTCAACCTGTCCATTATCATGGGCCACTGGGCGCCTCGTAGCAGGTCCATCATTCTGCCACCTCAACTCAGCGTTAAAAGAAAAATGCCGCCATTACGCTCACGTTACTTATTCCTTTAAAGCGCTAATTCATCTAATTTACCGTTGAGCCTGCCTCAGTGTTGGTTTCGCATGCACGGGACATGGAAAAAGTGCCGTAGCGGCGGGACGGACGTTAACGAGCCACTCTGCGCACAAGTCCAATCGTCCATTGTGTCACGTGGCCGGGGCCCCGATTAAAAGCGACTTGACCCGGTGATCGAGCGAGGGAGAGGCGACGCTTGCCAACGGAAGAAAGCCAAACGGATGAGTGCGAGTAGAGTGGGCGGGCAAGGCGTAGCGGCGCCTAAAGCGGGGACGCGCAAAGGACACTCGGAGCGTTAAAAGACGGTTATGAGCTTTTAATGAAATCAGTGTGGGAGCTCGAATGTCCAAGAGTGTTAACGGCGCGTGGCTGGTTGGTGGCCGAGAGCGAGAGCGAGCAGCATCCCATTAGGCCCGGGGCTTAATAAGGGAGAAGCCGCGGATGAAGAGCCTCGGGGCAATCAGCATCTCCGGACGTGCTCGCCTCGTGATAAGCCTGTCGTCCGGGGGTGTTTGCGGAGGCCGATATGGGAGAGGGAGGGTGCCGGGGCTCGTTAGTCGATTGAGTTAGCCGGGCTTCGGTCAGCGCTGATTAGAGCAAACGCCGCGGACTACGTGAGGCGAATCGATGCTCGGCCCCACCGGCACCAGGATCACTGATTGCGCGGGCGGTGGCAGTCCAGGGATTTTGTTCTTACTCGGTTGGCCGGCGGCGAGGGACGTGCCGCGCTTCCGTGTCTGCTTCTAGGCGACGTCCCTCGCGTTGCCTCGCGGCTTCGTGCTCATGCGAGGAGGAGTAGGAGGAGGTGGAGGAGGAGGGACATGTTTTCGCGCAATTGATGCACGTGCTAGTAGAGGCATGACGTGGATTGCCGAGATGGCTACTTTTCGTGGGACTTACGTGATATTTGGCTTTTGCGTTTGATCCGTTTGGAGGTTCAGTGACTTGCGTGGGGGCTATTTGATTGTAAGTTGGTCGGATCGCGGGGGATCGGAACCTCAAATAGAGCTGAGGAGAATATGATATATGTGGATAGTAGTATCCTCTTAATGTTTGTAATTTGTTTTTGTCTTTTCCAATTGCCTTGCTAATGAATATCTCGATATGAGATTCCTTGATTGAACATCATTGCAAATAGTACGTTGCCGCGTACGGGTGCATACGACAGTAATTCTTACTACCACGTCGTACGCCAGTCGAACGTAGAAATGTTATAATAGTACGAGTAAATAGGTGTAGTAGTGGCGGTAGAAGTGAGGAGTTTTAAGTTCTTTCGGTACCCAATAGTCTGCATTTTCTATCTGGCAAACCTGAGGCTTTATTTATTTATCTTAGAATGCTACCGACAATAATTAACGAAAGATCCATTTTAAAAAAGTTTATCCATCTAATTAAAAGTAATGCAACGTACTATTTTTGAAACACCATAATACGTGAGTACACCTCGAAATAGAAATTTTGTCGTGCATGAAAGCCCAACCCAACATCAACGACAAACTTTATGTACTTTGGAGGCGCACGATTCAGACACTCTTAACTTTTTATCAAAGAAGAATCTTGCAAGTGTATCACTACACTTGTCAAGGTAAAATTGGCCATGTTTCCTTCTTTTTCGCCCTCTCTGTATTCTTTCCACCTCTCACTCTGTTAAGTCCTTTTGCTTTTTATCAAGTTACCTATTTCAGTTATGTGAATAATTATTAAAAAAAATAATTGCGTATACACGTACGTGAACATGCAAATGTACGCGCGCGCGCGCAGGCACACACATGTACTTTTATATAAATACCAAGTTATTTGTAAAACAAGTAATTGAATATATAATAAATATTTATCGATACTAATTATCCAACTTTTTCTCCATTACATATGACATATTTTCGTATCATATATATATATATATATATATATATATATATATATGATATTGTTTAAAATTTTCTTTTCTTTTACGATGTATTGGAATCTTAAATATCTCCTATTCCAACTGCATCAATAATATAAATAACTAATTATTAAATATTTAAAAAATCATTACATACTCACACAAACATATACACAGATAGGCAGACAGGTAGACAGACACAGTTATCATCGTTACTATGAACTAATTACATAAATAAAAGAATCTATATATATATATATATATATATATATATAG
Organism: Ceratosolen corneri; assembly: GCA_030522565.1. NCBI lineage: Eukaryota > Metazoa > Arthropoda > Insecta > Hymenoptera > Agaonidae > Ceratosolen > Ceratosolen corneri. The sequence goes on from JAPYYT010000984.1 coordinate 28,396, forward strand.
ATACATTAATGCTTAGTGGATTCTAATGTTGTTTGTCCTAAAAATTCTATTAATTTTTATTGCAGAATATTTTTTAAGTGTATCCTGATTTACTCACGTTTGATTTATTCTATTGTGCATTAGTGATTTTCGCTGAATCCTTCAAAAAGTACAGAATTTCACAAATTATTTTGGATCTTTGATTTTAGCAAATTTAAATAAAAACAGTGCGAATAAATCACACTACTCATAGAAAAAAGCGCTAATAGATTAATTGTTTAGATATTAATCGCCAACTAGAAAAATTTGAGGTCGATGGTGGTTATTATTGAGGAATTAAAGTGATATTTTGAATGTTTTGTGAAAAATGAAAATATCGAAATTTTTTGTTTATTTATTGGAATTAAACATGCATATATATATATAGGATCGGCTCGATAAATATGTCGACTTAAATGATTAATGTCATACAAATTGAAAACTTTGTTAGGAGATGTGTGTGCATTTTTATAATAAGTTAACTTTTACGTGAAAATCTCATATAAGCTAATTTAGGAAGGTTTTTACTCCGACAATCATTATTCTAAACATTCTGTAATTTTCAAAAGAGACGTTTAAACAAACATTTTTTTTGTTGTAAAACCATTATAAATTATAAATTTATTTATTTGATGAAAATAAATAAAAGTCCAATCTCTTAAGTTCAATAGCATTTGTAAATTTCATATCCGTAGCTCCCACATAAACATCAGAGAAGCAACATTAGACACATCATTATCTGTTTTAAATAAATAGACGATCGCGAAAAGATTTTGTTGAAGCTCTAGCGGCAAATATCTCGGTGAACAATACAGATTGACAAAACAAAGGCAAGCCAAGACCAAACGAACAACAAAACAAAAATATTCGCAAGGATTTCGTGCGTCCGAAAAGCAGCTCTCATTGGCATTAATCCGATGAGAGCCGATTCTTTTCTACTCCCTCTGTTCCCTGCTCTCACTCACTCTCTCTCTCTCTCTCACTCACTCACTCTCTCTCTCCTTGGCTGTCACCATCAAAGTCGTGGACGAGTGCAGTTGTCGAGGGTGCGGGTCTCTTGAGTTGCGCGCGGCACATAATCTAGAAACACATTTACGGGGTGGGGGTAAAGAACTGCATGCATAGCTCTTTCTTAGAGGAGAGAGTGAGAGAGTAGAATGAAATAAAGAAAGAAAGACAGTCGGATAGAGAGAGAGCGAGAGGGTGAGCGAGGGAGTGGGAGAGGGAGAGGGCGAGAGAGAAGCGGCATGCAAATCGTGCGTTTACGATGGTCGTTCAAAGAGAGAGAGAGAGAGAGAGAGAACGAGCGAGCGAAGGGCAGGACGAAAGGAGGTAGAGGCGCGCCAATGAGAGAAAGCTCGGTGGCGGCGAAGCCTTTCGGCCAATAAAAAGGCCCTTGAAACGTCAAAGATATTTGCTGCCTCAGCCCCCCTCGAGGGATTTTCTTTTCCTGTGTACCGCTTCCCTCTGTCATTCCCTCACTCACTCAACTCTCTTTCTTTCTATCTCTCTCTCTCTCTCTCCCCCCCCCTTCCCTTGTTTATCCTCCGACCTTTGAATTTGTCAGAAGGGGACGCGAGGGCGCGCTTGATATTTGTCGGGTGGAAGTGTCGATGGTATTCTACTTGGTTTTTCTTTCATAAGCGGCAATCGGCCCGACATTTTTATTTCTTCTAGCTTTGAGCTATGGAGAGCCACGTCAGTCATTGCCGTACGTTCATTTTACACGTCTTCGACGGTACTTCACTTTCTTCTACTGCATTCCGCAACGTGCACGCAAACTCTTACGCATGCGCCCGATCTGCATCAACGACTCTTCGACTTATCGTGGATGAAAGATTAGACGGGGATATGAAAGAGGGAAGAGCTCATTTAAATGTACTAAAGATTGTCGCCTGCATGTATATATTTAACTCGCGAATTGTAGGGACGTGATTGTTGTCACTGTCTCTTTAAGACTTATCGCGAGTGCGCCGAGACTCGGCGCATCTCAAGGCAAAAGGCAATAATATACGGACTAAAATAAGGTGAGGGGGGGGAGGCGAGATGAAGGGAGCTCGGGTCGCGAGAATTCCGGTCTCGTACCCGAGGCCCGGCACATCAAAGAAACGAGGTCGATGCATCACCCGCAATGAAGACGATCGTCCGAGTGGCGCATAAATCTGCGCCCCGCAGTCAAAAATAACGGCCGCAATAAATAATCAAATGCAAAATTAGCGACTCCCGAGGCTCATTCGCATTCTCGCGGCGCATAATATCTCCGATGCCCGGGCACTCGATGTTCCCACCCTTTGTCAAGGCGCCTTTCCCCGATTACGGGCCGGAGGTCGCGTAAGACCGGGAGGCCGATCCGCCGCGGTGCTCCGCACCGGCCAGCCCCACATTTTGATTTTATAGCAACAATTGCCTGTGCGCTTGATCAATGGGCGGATTTTTAATGGGACTCGTAGTGCCAGGTCTTCCTCCAGGCCACGCTTAATTGTCGATTAATTCCTTTGTAAAAGTGATGGGACACGGCTGTTGTTGGCGCTCGAGGAACCTCGGCTCCGATAATGCCGATGATGACGACGGCGGAGCGATGGTGCCGAAGGGAGGACGGCCACTTGGAGCTTTTATCGGGACAGTTACTTTTCCTCGCGGCGGACTCTATTGATTTCCTAACGATAAGTGCGCTCCTACATTTTGGCCTCGGCTTTACTATGAAATTGCTCTCCTGTATTGCGGGGGTGGCGGTACACGCGCCGAATGAGAAGTAGTGCAGAGTACGCGGAATAGTCGCGCTAGTTTTGCCGTGGCATATTAAATGCGGCTCACGTGTTTTATGTGATCACCATTCATTAATAAAAGTTGAAAACATGAAATTTTCCACGCTTTAATACGTGTGCGACAATGTATGTATTACAATGCTGTTGTTTGGCTCTCTTTTTGGCTGGACATGGGACGTCGTTAATCTTCAAATTTTTAATGCTTGTTTTGCAGTTAAGATTACTAATGCTCGCCTCTTACTTTGCATTCGCTTAATACTGTTTATTCTGCATTGTGCTCCATTCGCCTTCCTCTCCATCTTCAATTATTCGATCTCTCTTTGCGTGAGCCAAGGGCTCGTTTGAGTTTGCAGTCTCTTGTCGGGTGAAAGTGGTGCGTGCCTACTTGTCTACTCGTCTCCAATAATATTTTTGACCCTGACATTTGCGAAAAAAAGCGTTCCCATTCTTATTGGGCGCATAGTACGTAGAGCGGGGCGGGGAAAGCATCTAAAATACAACATTTATCATTTAATAAGGATTTTTAACGCAGTTGCTCGTGGTGAGATTACTAATTACTTGGCTCGCATGCGGATTGGCCCTCATTAGAGCAACAGTTGTTGGCTCATGCAAAATCTCTTATAATAATCGCATTGAACGAGAATGTCTAGGAACAGTCTAAGAGCGCAGTTTTATTCCCAATGGCCAACGACGTCCAACAAACATCCACAAAGAGCACTAAACCATCGTCGAATGTTAATCTCGCGCCTCGCTTCTTCCATCATCGAAAGTTTACAAGAAAGCGAGCAAAGTTTTTAGCTGCCTTCAACAATTAATCATTGAGATGCCAATAGTCATCGGTAATGATAAATAATTACCAATGAGGCAGAAGCCGGGATTAATCGGCCCGGGGAAACCTGAGAATTCCCGGCACGTAAATTCGCCATAGGTTATTCGAGCTGATAATCCGGCAAAATCGTAATAACAGGCAAGAAAACATCAACTCTTAAACAAGCCAGGACGGTAATACGAGCCGGCGAACGTGTCGGGGCTCATGCTAAGGACAAGATGCCCCAAGGATACTCGAGTGGACCGCGAGGCACAGTGAGCGGGAACAGTGAGCTGATACTCGTGTTTGCGAGATGCATCAGCAAGAGAGTGGCTGGGGATGCTGGGTTTAAACCGTTAAGCGCGCGGAGTCTCGGGAGATGATCAGGTGGGTGAGTCAGCGAGCGCCATGAGAAAGGTCGAGGCGGCGGAGCCTCGGCGGCGGAGGAGAGATGTAGCGGGGAGGGGCGGGGGCGGGGGGTAACGTCGGGTAATAACGTCGGTTCCTGGCTGGGAGGCCCCCGCCACCCGGCCCCCGGCCTCCGCGCGACCGCGTCCGCTGTTCCGTGAGGTGGCTGTTGGGCCTCGCCAGGCCCAAGCCACGACCTTACGCGCGGGCTATTGTGATGCGCCGGGAGCGACCAAGGAGTCGCGCTCAGCCTACGTACGTGAGTCAGGGGAGAAGAGGCGTTTTGTAGGCCGCTCGTAGGCAAGTGAGTTGGAGTCACGCGTGCCGAGCGAAAGCACTGCGAGCGAGAGCCACCGTCGGAGCCGCGAAGGGCAGCGGAAACCACAGAAACGTCAGTTAGCACGGTGATATATGCATGCAGGCTGCGCATGTTAGAGCGAAGGGGATAAAAGAACAGGATACCTGGCACAATGGGAGCTACTGGCATTCATTGGCCGGTATCGATGTCGGCCGAGTAAGTGGCCGATCGTTTCCTCGGCTACTAATAGCGGAGGCGAAGGCCAATGGCGTCGCTAAAAAAAACCTCGAACCTAGCGGTGCTTAGTGTCGTCGGATGCTGGCGGTGGTGGCGGCGCGATAAAGTCCTCGCGGCAACGAGACGGAATGAGCCGACGTCATTCGCCGACGGTATTCGCCATTGTGTGCGGCAGTCGTTGGCTTTGACGGTGCGTAATGGGCGGCTGGCCGTTAATATATTAAAGGGGCAAGTGGCCGCTGCCCGGACAATCTCGCGTGTTTGCGCGCGCTCGAGGAGTCGCCTCGTTAATTGTGTACGCGAGCATTATGAAAAACCGAAGCCGCGGCGAGTTGATGATATCGGGAAAGTGGGTATTTTCTTTTAGATTAGATGCGAGAGCTTCATGTCGGTCCGTCCGCGCATCTTATCGGAGCTCCCGCAATAAATAAGCCCCTCACGCAGATGAGCAAACCAAACGAACTAAAATGTCGGCCCTCCCCGCACTTTGCCTCCAATCACATATTCAGCGATACGTAAGCTGCCCCCGTCCAAGCCCGAGAATTCCCAATCAAAGGGTAATAACTACACTCGGCTCTTAAACGCTGCTCTTCTTCTTCCCGTACAATGAAAGTTGTAAAGAGGTCCGTCACGCGCGTCCGGCCGACGCGAAGCGACAACACACTTGGAGAACACACTCCACCGCCACGGTCACCATCGCCACCATCGCCACCACTACCCCCATCACCCCCCTCCCCCCCCCCCCCCCCCCCCCCCCCCCCCCCCCCCCCCCCCCCCCCCCCCCCCCCCCCCCCCCCCCCCGCC